>CP137676.1:24345984-24370524 GCA_037976565.1 Mesocentrotus franciscanus
TATACAATTGTCAACTGCTTAACAAACACAGACCCAAAGACCAGTAATCAAAGCTCGTTGGAGGTGTGTAGATGCATTACTGAAGATGTGAAAATCCCCATATAAGAAAGGAATGTTACCATTACCTGTACCATTAATTGTACTTGCCTATAATGAAACTCGATTGTTTTCTGTGTTGATGATGTTAAAAAATATCTTTGATCTTGATACCATTCATTCAGAGGCTGATGTAAGGTTAGCAGGGTCGGAGGATGATCATCAAGGTCGTGTTGAGATCTACCATGATAACGACTGGTATACTATCTGTGATGATCTGTGGGATATTAAAGATGCTAGGTAAGTTGGTTCACCCTTCTAAACCTAGGACATCACAGTATCAAGACCAATGAATAATGAGACCAACAAAGATAATGACAGAGTCATGTGGACCCTCAAAAAAAGTTGTCAGAAGGCATGCAAGACCAACATGTCGGTCGGTCATTTTGGGGGGCTACGGGTCTTATGAATCCTCATTAATTTTCAGAAGGCTTGCAGGACTGGTATTGTTGGTGTGCCAGACCTGTATCAATGAGGCTTCTTGACTCCTTTAGTAGTGGGGCACTCGCAGGCTGTTGGTCTTGTATGCCAATGTTGGTTTGTTGATCTATTGGCTGTAACCTTGTAAACCAATATTCTGATAATTTACATGAAGTATCCAGTGAGCATTGTATTTGATAACTTCTTCATCATCTTAATATCATTTTTGTAATTCTTCTTCTTCTTCTTCTCCTCCTTCTCTTCCTCTTTCTCTTTCTCCTTCTTATCCTTCTTCTTCTTCTTCTTCTTCTTCTTCTTCTTCTTCTTCTTCTTCTTCTTCTTCTTCTTCTTCTTCTTCTTCTTCTTCTTCTTCTTCTTCTTCTTCTTCTTCTTCTTCTTCTTCTTCTTCTTCTTCTTCTCCTCCTCCTCCTGCTCCTCTTCCTCTTCCTGTGTTGCCTTATCATGTTTTCAGGTGGTATGTCGTCAGCTAGGATTTCCTGATGCCATGCGTGCCCTGACCCAAGCAACCACCTTCGACCTGGCCTGGTCAACATCCTCCTCGACAACGTGGACTGCAAGGGAGACGAGGCCAACCTCCTTGAGTGTGATCACAATGAACTCCACATCCATGACTGTATTCATAACGAGGATGCAGCCGTCATCTGCAAGTCTGAGGGCACCGCCTCATCACAGCCGCATCTGGCTCCCAAGTCGTAAGTTGGTTGCTGGGTGGTAGCCCAGTGGTATCAGTTCATATTGACATGGGGATGTTGAAAGAGCAAGAAATTTTAATGAAAAAGGATCATCTCTTCACAATGTTTACTAACATGTATTTGCATATTTACCAGTAATTTAATCTTGAAGGCTGTTTGTCATAATTTGGAATACTTGAACTATCCTTACTCGTCAGTAGTACCCTTTTACTTTAAGTTTCAAATTGAATTATTATTAAACAGCATTCATTTTGTACACTTTGATGTAGAAATTACTTTTTATTACATTTCTTGTCATATTTTACCACATTATGCAGATCTCCCGCCTGGTGCAATCATTGCAATATCCATGATCTCCGCTTTCTTTCATCATCATCGGTGGCGCCCTACTCCACTATGCCTGTAAGTCCTGCGACCGCCGCATCGAGGAAACCTCTTCCTCGAGCGTTCCACCCCGATGGTCGCCATGATGGTGCACTCGCCTCGCTCGGGTAGGTCCAGCAACGGCTTCCCGCACAACACCCGGCGTTATGATGCCCTTCCTTTTACCATCTGCTCCAGGACTTCTATAGGGAGCAGCACGACGAGTCCGGTCTCGAGCCCTGTCTCGCAGAATGGAACTATTTGTGAAGAGCTTGAGGCTCTGAGTGGGGGACCACCCTCTTACGAAATTGTCTTGCGACACCCAGATGCCTTTGCCCAGATGCTCCAAAACGCGGAGAATATAGTGCCCCGCCCTCGTATAACAGGTGCATCTCGCAACAATGACGTAAGGTACTCATCTGGTCAATCATTATCATCGCTCGCTTAGTCACCTTGCCTTGGATACCACTTGTAGGCGGATGATGACAATCTTTTTCATTCCTTTTTTGTGTATCTTTATAGATTGACATATTTTGATCCAGTTGTTATATTTGTGCTGCAAGGAGATGGAGAACTGTATCTTTTCTTTTTTTTTCAGCTAGTATGGTAATTGAAAATTTCAGCTGAAAACTCCTTCTACCACCATCCGTACCTCATCCCAATAATGAATGATACCTTGTAAAACGACTGCAAAGATTGAAAAAGTTGTCTTTGTAAGTAATCACTAAGACCTAGAATGCCAATGCCTTGTCCACGAAGCTCCGTGATTGCACAGTGGTGGTTTTGGTCAGATCAGAGTCAATAAAAACCAGACGGCTGTTAGGTGTTCCAAGTGTGCTTTCACATGAAGACTTGGGCACTGCTTTTGATATAAGACATCTTGACTAGTTCAGACATTAAATACATGACCAAGGGGACCTAGAGCTTGACCTCCTGTTTGGGGACTGCACAACCAAAGATCTGCATCATTTTAAAAATCAACTGGAGTGTGATTTTTTTTTATAATCAAGCTGTGATACAAACATGAAATAAATTGAATAAATAAAACAAATAAAACAATCATCTATGGCAATCTAGCTATTCACTGGGGTTTCACAAACATTTCTAAGTGATTTGAAATTTGCACAGTTTTAATGTACAAGACAAGGATCTTGGATGATAGTATATAATGGTAATTATGCATCAAAGCTCTTAATGCTGTCACTATAAATCTACCTTGTCATGAAATGATAAACTATGGTATCATAAGCATTATTTGTACTTGGTCGAGTGGTTTAAGGCGCTTGACTGGAGATGCGAAGGTCGAGGATTCGAATCCCGACACGGCACTAATATCCTTTGGCAAGATATTAACCTGCACTTGCTACTCTCCACCCAGGTGTTAAATGGGTACCCAGTAGGATGCGACCGTCATTGTTGGTCAAACAGTTTTAGAGGGTCAAGTAATGCCTGGCTGGAATGCTCCCCAGGGAGTGGAGATTGTGCACACAGTGTGTGCGGGCAAGCACTGAATCCAATGACCGGGGTAATAGTATATTTGTAAAGCACTTAGAGACATTTGTATTAAGCACTATATAAAAGCTGAATATTATTATTATTATTCCTATTTTGTATGTACTTTCTACATTTCTCCCTATTGAATCTACTTTTATCATGGAATTTGTCTTTAGTAAGGATTTTTTTCTTTCTTTTTATCTCCTATTTTTATTGACCAGATGAGTGGAAAGAGAATATACTACTATACAAAATTATTACAATTTTGAAAACTATTTTATAGAAATGTGATGATGTGACCACATACATTTGCAATTATCATGTTTACAAACTTTTTACAATCTACAGACAGAATAAGACAATGTATATACTCTTTATGCAAGACTTCTTGTTTGTCACTATAATGATGTTTAGTTTTGTGTTGAAGTAAAGTTAGTAGTCATTAATCTGTTAAAGGCACAGAGTAACATCTGCATAAAATTATGAAATTGATGATTAACAAGTTTTATTTTAAACAATGCATAATTCATCACCAAACTCAAGAAGAAAAGCGTAAGTAGAAAATCCAAATCCAGGAGTATTATGATATGGCTTTCACAAACAAAAAATGGCTTAATGCTTAAACGATCAGTGACATTAATGTTTGATCACCAAAAGTTCAGCATTTTCATAATTATTTTCACCCTATTTGTCTGTATTTCAAGTTTCGAGGATGAAATTTGAAATATAGCCTAATTTCTCAGGCTAATGTTACTCTGTACCCGTAAAATTACATTCATTCAGCAACATTTGATATTCATGTTTTCACTGTGAACAAAAATACTTATTACATATGCATTTTACAATATATTAGACTTCTTCTGCACATTTCGCAGGATACTTGACCTGGTATTGGAATGTGTGTACTATGATGTGTGCTAGACTTAAATATAGACCCAATTGACTTGAGATAGACCTGGACTCTTCTTTTGGACTAACAAGCTTTCACCAAAGCCTTTAATCTCTCCTAAAAGTTTGCCCTCGATATTCGTATCTGTTGATACTAGTGAGCTTTTGCAAGATAAAAGACATCAGTTGTACATGTTTTGTTTGTGTTTTTTTAAAGCCAGCTCACAGCAGATAGATTATAAATCATAACTGTTCTTATGGTTTAAACTTCTTTAGAACTTCACATACCACCTTTGCATTTTAATTCCACAACAAGCACCAGCATTGAAGAAATTAACTACAAAGCCCTCTCTTGTTTAAAAGCTTTAAAAGTTGCAGGCTGACAAATACCAGTATTTCTCCAGTAGAAATGTAAAAATCAATTGACATCCTATGGTTTTCAATTTTCAAATTGAAGCAACATAAATATGTTTTCTGTGAAAGGCTAAGGGTTGATATTTTCCAGTGTTCAGCATAGGTTAACCTGGGACATGACTTGAATTTGCTCATTCTGTTCACCATATAAATAAGGAGAACTATTAAAGGTACTATGTCCCTTTTGCAGCCAACATCAAATTCTGTAGAACTTTGCAGGAATTATGAATATGTCACATATGTCCTATCTGTAAAATTTAAAGGTTAGCAGTGTCCTAGTATTCAAATTATGCAAGGAAACCCGTTTACTCTCTAGATTATACTGTCAGACACTATTGAGTGACTGATTGACTTCTTTTTTTCTTTGGTAATATAACATACATAAAATGAGCTGTAAAGGGTACATGAGCATTTGTCTACATCAATAACCCACTTCTTGTATTGGCCAAAATTAAAGTGATTGAATCTTTGCGCAGCACAAAACGTACGACCATTTGGTACAAGGGTCTGAAAATCAGACCATTACTAAAATGATTGCAATCACTAAAAGTTGATTCGACAACTAACAGTCGTTATTTTCCCACAAAAAGACATTTTCAAGCCCTTTTGTTTTGAGGGAAGTTCTAAATTTGTATTATCTTTCAAATGGCGGTGGAATTTAACCTTTTCATTTTTGGGGCCTGCAAATGGGACATAGTACCTTTAAGATGACTTTTTTTTCTTCAAGTAGTGCTACAACACTGACCAAGACTTACGTCCAACTTTAACATTTTCACAAGAAAATGAGATGAAAGTAATAAGAGAAATTGCCTGCTGAGAGCGAGAAGGGTTTTAACTCTAAGAAAAATGGTGAGTTAGCACTCTTCTTGCTCCAACACGGCAACATTTTGGTGCTATGTGAATATTTTTCTATGTATGTTGATCCCAAGTTTGTCATTGTTCAGAGCCTAATTTTGTGAACTGTTATTCAGATAATACAAACAAATGACAAACATATATTGTTTAAATATAAGCCATACGTTTTGTCATTACTTTTATACTATTCATTTGCTGTTTTTCAAGATCAGTGAGAAAGTTTAATCTTCTAATACCAAACTTGCTTGTGGGAAATAGGCATGTATCACAATAACAGACAAGTTCCAGTAAATATTGAAATTCTATATCACCCTATTACTACAAAAGTGTTTTTTTTTATTTGATCCTAAATAAAGAGATATTTTCAGCTTAGAACCTTTGTGTGATTTTAGATCTTATGTCGAAATAGCAAACACATTTAATAGTCCAAATTCTTTATATTACCTTGAACTGTGTGTTCTTTCACAAACAAATTTAAAGAGACGTTAGCCTAATTGAAAATAGTGTGTGTGGACTTCTTTGTAGCAAACACATACATAGCAAACACATAGCAAACACTTTGTAGCAAAGACTAAGAATGATTTATTTAAATGAAGAAAACACAATTTTACAACGGGTTAACTAAAATCTTTCCCAGTAATTTTTTTATAAATATTTTACTTTTAATTTCTTACAAGCTATTCAATGATGATTAATGAAGTTTGTATATTTTTAAATGCACTTTATATGAAAGTATTGGCATTTTTATAATGCTAGGATGCACAAGATATGTTTCTTTGAAACCATTCAATATTAATGATATATGGGTGATTATCTAAATATTGAATATTTCTTTTTCATTCTAATTGCCTAATTTTATTCCAGGTTCACTGTTTTGTAATTTTTTCTGTGCATAAACTTATGTGTCGTGTAAAATTTTAAACATTTTGTGCTATAGTACATATTCATTTATAAATTGTTTTGAGGAACTTGGACAAGATTTGCTCTCAAAGACTTGCATATGTCATCTGTTTGGAGTCAGAATGGTATTAATACACCTTTTCACGGTTACAAAAGTGCGCATGCTCAGACATAGGCGCCATCTTAATTTAAGATAATTTAAGATAAATCAAAGATGTTAACCCCACTGACCTCTAGAGGTCAGTGGTTTACGCGTAATTAAGATAGCGCCCATGCAAATATGATGTGAGCGCACAGCGCAGGCATCTGAAAACATTGATGACATCACTGCCTGCGCTGTGCACTCACATCATTTTGCATGGGCGCTATCTTAATTACGAAACCCCTGACCTCTAGAGGTCAATGGTTTGTTTATCTTAAATTAAGATGGCGCCCTTAACCGTGAAAAGGTGTATTCGGTGTTAAATGAAATGAGATAATGCCCTCGTGGCTGCAAATAGATGATATTATGTGTTGTAACAAAAGTATAAGTGCACATTATTCAACATTTCATTGCTATTTATATTCAGTGACCAAATGTCTTAGATACCACATTGGTTTAAGCAATGGATTAGGATGTGGATTATAATTTTGTTGAGCAGAAAACTATATCAAGAGTATTAAATACAGATATATGTGTTCAAAAGTTTTTTATATACTGGTAATGTTATGAATTTACTGATATTCTACAACTCCATACATCTCAATGCTATGAACTTTAATAAGAATCTGTTGCACAAGCATGATTGAAATTAATTTTTAAGATACATGTCTCTCTGAAAATCAAGATATATAGATGATGATAAAAACAACATTCAGTGGTCAATATGGTTTTTCTTTTCATAAACACATCCTCAAGACAAAAAAGGAATTATTTAAGGAAAACGTCTTAAGGTTGGCTTGTATTCCCTTTCCTCTGTGTGTTTTTGTTGCATCCCTTTTTACATTTTAGTCCCCATGGGATAAAGGAGATGTAATATTCATGTTCAGAATTTGTTGTGGTTCCCATTGATTTTAATTGATTTATATTTTATTGAAAGTAACTCATTGTATCTGAACAGTGTTGCCAATTTGCTCATTGCTCAACAAGATATCCAATATTGTCTACTACAAAATAGATTATTAATCATCAAAGTCTTCACTATTATCAATACTTACCCCTAAATCGAGCCCAACCTAAATTTGAAATGTGATATTGTAATGGAAAATGTTTGTAACGATGTAAGCAAAAACGAAATCACTTTGTTCTGTCATGTACTATAAACTTGTACTTATATTTCTGAAATACCGAAGTTCTTGTACTTGTTTTGTGACCTTGATTGTTGTACATACCATGTGACACATCCACTCATCTCTTTTTGCTGTACCACCGTGTTATCTATATGAATAAATGCAATATGGAATCATTGTTCTTCTTTGTGAATGTCTAATTTATGGTGTGATTCATACTTAGAAAATTGGAATAGATTGATATGGGGTGTAAAAAAAATGACAACCAAATTTTGTTGACAATATCTTAAAGCCTATCTGCACTAGTTTGGCCGGGAGGGATTAGACCTCCCTGCATGGTCACTGGCAGGTGGTTATCTCATCAAATCAGCTCTCAATTAACATAAGAAAAAGGGATCATGGGGGACCAATGGGTACTACTTCAACATTGTTTGCTATATAGAGGGCGCAAGTAGCTATAAGTAGTGCAGTGGGGCTTTAAAAAGAACTTGATTATCCTCAAAAATAGTATATCCTAAACTTTGTCTCACAAAAGCAAGCATAACTTTGTAGTTGTACCTTAATTCACACAAACGTTTGGATATACGACTATAATATGACCTATGAAATTTAATTGAGGATAATCAAGTAATTTTTAAGATATTGCCAATCAAAATCTCAGTGCATTTTAGACACCCTACGTACTTTGTATTTTGTTATAATGATATCATGACCCCACAGAACGGTGAGATTGGAAGAAAGGAAATGTACAACTTTCACAGTATCATTCTTGTTTATGGAAAAATGTGATAACATTTTTTTTGTATTGCTGTCGCGGAGTAATTATCTTGGACTAGTGCCTCCCCCAGCCAGAAATCCTGAACCCACCACTGATTATATTTGTAGGGAAAGACATTAATCTGAATTTGCCATTCTCCACACAGGTGAAATAAATGGGTACCAGGTCAAACGAAAATTCTTGAATGCTTTAGCGCCTTATCATGGCGTCGATGCTACAACCAAGATAATAATATGATACTGTACTATAAAGCGCAGTCGAGTATAATTTATATAGTGGCTGTACTATATAAAAAGACATACCGGGGTATTTATTATTATTATCAAAATATGCATCTCAATTTATTCAAAAGCTATTCCTTGCAAGGAGGTTGACAAAACTATCTATATCGATTGTTTATTTGTTTTCAGTCTCGTGGTAGCACTCTCTGAAATAAGCAATACCTAGTCCATATAGAATATCTATATAAAGAATTGTAATGATGAAGAAAGTAGGACAATTAAGATGAGAACAAACATGTAAGATATAAAAACAAGTTATATGTGGACAGGCTTGAGAAATATTTAACAATATAAAGGGTGTTCCTACATCCAGCCTCTTACTAATGAAGCTATGAAGGGGGCATGGATAACCGTGCCCCTTTCCCCTGACCACAGCCCCCTCCCCAATCAAAGATACAGAGAAAAGAGTAGAGATGGGTAGAATGTGCCCCTAGTCAAATTAGTCGTTAAAAATGAAGGAAATAAAAAGATAGGTAGAGATGGGAAGCTTGAAAAGAGGATGATATTATAACCTCCCTGCACCCTTGCTCACCCTGTGGCCATGTTCTCCCACACACACACCATCACTCCCTCAAGGGTTTATAAATTTCAAATTTATTTTTACATAAGTAAATACAAAAACGGGTATAAATTTATAAATCGAATTGGGTTACAAAGAAATCATTGGAAAATGCATACAATTACTAATTTTTAAAAATCAAAATCCTTAAAAATAAGATACAAATGATTTATTGAAAATTCCTCAAATATACAAGTAATCAATATACAATATCAAAAGGAGAAGAAAATACTCAGTTTGAGATTACACTGTATCTAGTATACTTACTAGTAATCACAAAAGAAAACTCAAAATATATACCACTATCGCAAAATCAATTAAAAAGACTCCCTATCCTAATTAGGACAACAACAAAATAGAATTATAAGTTGGTATAGGACCCAGCTACCAGTGATTATTGAAGATAAAAATTGATTTTTACACAGTGCCTTGGCTTTGGTCAAGTAATAAAAGGGGCAAGGGGCAACGGTAACCAGGTGATGAAATATGAATTATAACAAGGCCACTGATAAAATAGGAATTGTGTGAGAGGGGTCTTCCCAGTTTCTTTTAGTATCCCCCTTTTAATACCCTCTCTCTTTCCTTCAGTTTGTAACGTCATTTGATGTGGCACGTGCCCCTATAGCAATTAAAGGGGCACCAGTCTTACCAGGTTATGAAATATGAATTACAAGGCCAAAATGGGGAGGGGGTTAAAGGGGTCCCTCAGTTTCTGTTAGTATCCCCCTTTCCCCTCTCCCTTTTCTTCTCCTTTTCTCTTATTTTTGGACTTTAAAACAAAATCATTTGATGTGCTCAATATAGCTACGCCACTGTTTTGGCATTTGTGTTTCTTTGTTTCCATCACATCTAAAAACCCAAAGTGGAAAGCGCATCAGTCGTGTCACCATTTAACAAGATGAGAGACAAAAATGACAGGCGGCCGGGGAGGGGAGGGGAACAATGTCCAAAAGAGTCACTTCAGAATCTTCTCTGGTGGTGGAGATTTTTGTCATGAAAAAACCATTACACCTTTCATTCTACAAATTGTCTTTCGTGTTTGTTTTTTCGGTTTGCAACATATCCGTCCCGCTGTATAAAAGTGCCGTATTCTCTTTAGTTGCTCATGCAAACTAGCTGTTCCTCATCTTACTTTATGGTTGTTGTTGTTGTTGTTTTGTTTCTTGTTATGTTTTGTTTGATTTTTTCATTATTTAAATACTGGATCTAGTAGAACATGCACTCAAATCTGCAGTCAAAAATCCAGATTTATCCTCAAGTCTAGTTCTGTCCCTCTCTAGCTGGACATTTAAGTTCATATACAGTTACTGTTTTGTTTTGTTTTGTGTAAAAAAGGAAAGGAAATATTTTATTTTATTTTATTTTTGTTGTTGCCACAAGATGATTATCGTGACTGCTGCCCCGATTTTCTGTAGCCCCCACTCCTCCAGCCAGAACATTTAAATATCAATATCTTCCTCCGGCATTATTTTACTCACTCAAATCGAGTTTGTTTCAGTTTATGATCAAATATAATTATTTTGGTGGACTCGATTACACCTTACAACCCTACATAAATATTTTGATAATAATTCAACGTTAGCGCAAGTAGACATTGCTCTTGATGTATCAAATCCATCTTTATAAAACTTATTCCGTATGCATTTTTGGAAAAAGCTTATCTTGGATTCTATACAAAAGTTAAAATGTTTTGTCGTTCACATCCATTATGTGCACTGTTCTTAACCTAGCTATTTAAATACGTTGATATTGTTGGGTTGTGTTTGGTAATAAATACATTCTGACCATTAAATAGATGTTATTTTTAATCAATTTGTTTTGATGAGCGGTTCCAATCTTTTTTTCTTTTTTTTTTCTGTAAAAACTTTATTGATCACAGAATTTAAAAAATAATAAATAAATATTAAAGTGATGACAATCACTAATTCATAGGCGTGGATTCCTTAGGGGGGGGGGCCAAATTTGAAATTATGCGAGCCAAATATTGGTACGTAACGGTGGCCAGCAGTGGCGTAATGAGCAAAACGTTGGGGGAGGGCAGACAAAAAAATCCGCATCACCCCACTCTTACATGCAGGCCCCTCTGAACGATTTTCAAAGTGGGTGGGGGAGGCTAAAGTATTTACGATCAGGTAGAGCATAGCGTAAATTGGCGTGGGGTCTAGGGGCAAAGCCTCGGCGGGGGTCAAGGGGCGGAGCCCCCAAAAGCCCAGGGGGTTTAGGCATTTATTATGGTCAGATGAGCATATTTCGATACCTTATTAATGACACTGGCAGGTCACTAATTGGCGTGGGGTCCAGGGGGTGAAGCCCTCGGAAGCTCGGGGGTTTTAGGCAATAAATTACGGTCAGATTAGCATCCAGAGGACCGCCTTAGGGCCATTGAGTGGGTCCAGGAGGCGGAGCCCCCGGAAGCTCAGGGGTTTTAGGCATTTAATCACGGTCAAATGAGCATATTTTTATACCTCATTATTTTGTGACACTGGCAGGTCACTATTCTTTCTTTCTTCCTCTCTTTCTTTCTATTTCTCTTTTAATATACTTTTCACAAAAAGTAGGGGGGAGCTCTGCTCGAGGCCCCCGAGCCCCGCCGTTCCGCGGGCCCTCAAGTAGGCCTCTAAATAAGCATAATTCTTGCCTGACTGTAAATTTAGGATTTTGTCATTTTCGAATAAACGCATAAAAAATATAATTTACTAAAAAGTGAGGAAAATTATGTCATTTCAGCAACATTTGTAAATCACCGGTATCGAATTAGAAATAAACCACGTTTAAATTTTATTTGGGGGCAGACCCCCCGATGTACACCTTGTTGGCGGGAAAATCGCAACTGATCTCCCTACCTTTCTTCTTTCTCTTTTTTCTTCTTTCCTTCCTTCCTTCTCGCTCTTTTAGGTTTGTTGGGGAGGAGGCCTTTCGGCCGATCCACGTGTTGTTGGCGGGATTAATCGCAACTAATCTCCCCTTCTTTTCATCCTTTTCTTTTCTTCTTCCTTTTTTTTTGTTTTTGTTCCCTTTTAGCTCTCCTCTTTCCCTCCCCCTTCTCTCTCTCTTTTTTGGCGGGGGGGGGAGAGGCAAGGGCCTTTTGGCTCCCCCGATTCACAACTTGTTGGCGAGAAAATTCAGGTGATATCCCCCTTCTTTACCTTTCTTCCTCTTTTTGTTTTCCCTTTATCTCCTCTTTTCCCTTTTTTCTTTCCCTTTTCTTCCTTCTCTCTTATTTTTTTGATGGGGGGGGGGGAAGCAACAGCCTGGGAGGCAAGGCCCTTTCGACCCCGATCTCCTTTTACCCCTTTTCTTTTCTTCTTCTTTCTTTCCCTTTCCCTTATTTTCCTTCTCTCTCTCTCTCTCTCTCTCTCTCTCTCTCTCTCTTCTTTTTTTTTGCTGGGGGGGGGGCCAAGGCCCCCTGGTTCCCTCCCTGGATCCGCGCCTGACTAATTCACAACATACATTTTCTCTCCCGTTAACAATAATATGTTTTTTTTTTTATAATTGTCACCATTTTCATCACTATTTATACAGTTTTCATCATTAATTTTTCATTATTTCGTACTTTACAGCCGGAATCGCATATTTGGTGAATTTGTCATTGCCGATTGCATAGATCCGCCCACGTAGTACACACCCACGTACCGGCTTATGAATTATTCAATAGACGTTCCGCGCGTATTTTATAACGTTCACAGTCTAATATCCAGTCTAGATTCTAGATAATCTCTATTGTTAGAAAATATAAGTGTTTCCAATCATTTTCATACTATATAATGATTTCTTCATACTTTTTTAATATATTACTTCACATTATATACTTATTTCTGGGAAATTATTCCCTGGTTTAAAATTATTTTAATGATTTAGGGGAGGAAATAATATGATCACGTCTGTATAATTAGACTAACTATGTCTTTCTCGCGTCATTGAGACAGTGAGGTCACAATGGAAATTGCGTACATGCAATGTGACTTGGATACAGCTGTACTATACTGTACGATACGTATAGCGCGCGTTATTACGTTATTGCATAATTTCTCGTGCAATTTCTTGCGACGAATCGCCGTTTTCCCGAGCGTTTTAAAAGGTATTATTTTCGAAAGTCATGAAGATTTGGAGTTCTGAACACGTTTTCCAGTAAGTATAGCAATTTCCCTCTATTTTGTAATGATAATGCAAAGTTTACATGTGTAGTATGCTTTAAAAAAAGGAACTTCAAAGCGGTTTTAAAAACGCCGGTATTCATGACTCGCGTGCATGTGCATGTGAAGCCACACCGAACCCATCCCATGGGCATGCATGCATGGGATACCTATACCGCTAGGTATAGGTACTCTATAGTTCTGCAATGTACCGGTAGCATGCTGATGCCTTGGCTTGGCCTGGCCCATCCCTGGCCTGGATTAGTAACTTAGGCTTAGGCTAGGAATAGGCTTGAATGATGTTCCTGAAATGTTTGTCCTATTGTTGTTGATAAAGGGTGATTGTGTATGACTATGAAGTATGAGTAATGTCTAATGATGGTCATGACCATTTTTATCATGAGCATGATGAGCATGATGGTGCAACTGCAAGGTCTGTGAGTGTGACTATAATTTTTTGTGTACATGTACAGATACTTCTTCTTCTTCGCTATAAGTACAGGCCACCGTCGGGTGTATTCTTGTACTGATGTAGGTGCTGTGCATGTGTATATATATATATATATAGTGACTCAGTAAAAGGCCTACAAAGAACTATGTGCGGCTAAAAAGACATCCGTAGCTTAACGGAGCTGGATCTTGAGTACCTCTCTCTTAAAGCTTGGCAGAGAGGTGCAGGTGACGGCGGCCTGAGGTAGTGAGTTCCAGAGCCTGGTGGCATCAGGAAAGAAACTCCTTTGCAGTACTTGTGTCCGGGCATATGGCACTTGGAGTTTCTGGTCGTGGCCTCTTTGCGAAGCAGGTAGGGATGGAGTCAGGGCTGCCAGGGGGATGGAAATCAGTGAATTCTTAATGCAGAACATCATTGTTACCTTCGCCTGGGCTCGCCTTTTTTGCAGAGATGGCCATTGTAGTTGGTCAAGCATGGCTGTGACACTGCTTGTTCTGTGATGTTCATTGCAGACAAAGCGTGCATATCTCCTTTGGATCATCTCTAATTTCCTGATGTTGGCTTGGGTGAAGGGATCCCAGATGATGCTTCCGTATTCCATGACTGGTCTAAGTAAGGTTAGGTAGCAGAGCACTTTGACTTTACATGGGCATGATCTGATGTTCCTCTGGAGAAAGGCTCGGGTGGAATTAGCCTTTTTTGTTACTGTAATGTAATGATGTATGATTTAACAGGGGGAAAAATGTGTAGACAATTGAATATAGATCTAGACATATTTGACCTTTAAGTTTAGGCCTTAATTTATATTATAATGTTGTCTCAGACAAAGTCTCAAAAGATTTATGAAACATTATTATAGTACATGTAGCATGTAATCTTCTCTAAATTATTGTTCAAAATCAACGTTCTGGATAGCCAACCTATCCTGAAACACACGTAGAACTATTCGTATTCCGCGCTGTACAGTGAGTTTACGCGCTCTGATTGGCCGATACGCTCCAGCTGTTTTGAATTAAAGTTACGTAAGCTTACGCAATTAGCGCGCAAGGCCAAGTGCAATGTCAATACGACTTTTTACGTAATATTATATAACGAAATGACATGTCATGCTTTAAACAGGTGACGCACACTCAGCATAGTACAAACATAAAATAGAAAAACCAACAAACATTTCAGTACAACTTGCAAGTTTGTACCTTAAATATGACGAAAATGAGAATTTTTCAAACTTAAGACTTAGTTACTTAAGACTTGAACTTAAGTGAAATACTTAACTTTGAAAGGACACTGTAAAAATCGTACAAAATAGAAGATTTGACTGGAGCCCAGCCTTTGAAAGGCCAATGGCCTCTGCTGGCTCCTCCATATTCTTTGTATTGTTTATATATTTGCTTGTATGTATAATGTATTGTTGAATGTATTTTTTACGAGAACTGGAAATAAATGAAATGATATCATGATTTTGGTATCAGATCGACCGGAAAATCGCACGCTATCTCCTCGCACTAATATCTTATAACATAGAGCTTATGGCAGCCAGCGATAGCCAATCTGAAGAGACCATGTCGGCTCGGCTAGGCACCAACTTACGAAAGTGAGCTGAGACGGGATGAACGTAATGCGCATGCGCTGGCTGTATTGCCGCTGTAAGCTAAAGTTCTGCGTGAAACATGCATGGATCTAAGAAAATTCATGTGGCTTCATTGGTGTTGTGATCGAGCATCACTGACACTGTGTGTGTGTGTGTGTTATTGGGTTTTTACAGACGTGTATCAATCAGTTATGGTTATTTACGTCTTACTCTTAGGACAGACCTTTAACGTCCCCATCCAAAAGACATGACTCAGTTTCGAACCGGGGTCGCCTGCGCCAGTTTGTAGGCGAAGTCAGAGAGCTTACCAAGACAAGTGAACATGCCGCTAGACCTATACTCAGTCTCTCTACTCCCAACTTTATCTTGTTGGTGGGCCTGGGGGTTAACCTTCTATCAAATTATTTGATTAATGTTTAAACTTGGAATGGGTGCCACCCACACACGTGTAAGGTGGCCTGACTGTAGCCTGGCCAGACTCTCCGGCTGAAGCCGCCGGGTCTGGCAGCGGTTCTCGCTAGATATTTTCTTCGTACAATAATTCGTGCATCCTGGACATACTACCGAAGCACGGTAGAGTAGTCAATTTTGTAACATATCAGATCTTAGACTTTACCTTTGTGAATTAGTGACCCCAGCGTGAAACGCAGGGATCAGTGCAGAAAGTGGGGTATTTTTCCCCGGACAAGGCAAGTTAATGTGTGTTTTATTTAAATAATAGAAACAAATATTTGAGAAAAACTTAACAATTAGTGATGGTAATTATACGTCTTAAAAATGATTACATTTTGTGGAAAATAAGAGTTTGTGTGAGTACGCAAGGGATGAATGGGTGTGCACAAGTGACATGTACAGTGTATTTAGCCTGACTGTTACAAGCCTATACACCTAAGATTAACAGCCATAAATGTGAAAACCGGTACGAAATTTTGAAATCTCTCCACCATGAAGGGCAGAAATATCTCAAGTTGATCTAGTTGTTGAATCTCATGCAGCGCTAAGTGGTCTTTGTCAATCAATTAACTAAATTTAAATTCTCCCCCTCTCCCTCTCTCTCTCTCTCTCTCTCTACAGCCATCCGTGGGAGACAGTCGCCCAAGCTGCCTGGAGGAAGTACCCCAATCCCATGAACCCTAGCGTCATTGGGATTGACATCCTCGACAGGAAGGTAGACGAGAGGGGTCGTCTTCACAGCAGGAGGTTGCTCACTACTGAGTGGGGTCTTCCAGGCTGGGTCAGATCGGTAGGTACCAGTGAAAGTTATGTACTTGAAGCAGGGCTCAACTTTAACAGGCATCCAAGACAATTGCCCCCATCCCTCCCCTCCCCCCAAACAGAATTTAAAAATATATATATATATATATATATATATATCCATGTATATACATGTATATAATCTAGCTCCAGACCCTCAAAATTCCAAGATTTAACCTGGGGGGTTCATGTATACACCCCTTTAATATTTCACTTTACTGGCCTCTTGAGTTGCCCACTTTAACAGACCACATTTCCCATAAAATGTAGTTGTTGTTTGCCCATGATCCAACATTTGCTCTGATCCTCTATTTTTATCTTAGTTAAGGGTTGGAGTTTGTGTTGAGATTTTGGGTTAGTTTGAGGTAAGAGATAAGTTAAGGGTAAGCAAAAAGCTTCAGTATACCCAAAGCTTTACTAGAACTTGTTGTACAATTATACTAATCAGTCTTATATATATGAAAAGCCAAATGGGATGCTCAATCACTTTTTAACTGCATCAACTAAAGTTGAACTGTGCAGATGTAGATTAACATTCTTATTATAACAAACATTTTAAATGCAAAGTGCATTTTTTGCCATAATTTAATTGAGGTAATTGGAAATATAGTCACACTTTGTTAAAACATCAGGAAAAACTTTGGGCATCCTATCTGGCACTTCATATTCAAGTCGTTCGTAAAGTCATGTGTAACTTTACGAACAGCTTTATGAAACACCCCCACTTTCTTATTTCATGTGTAAACCAATCTGAGTATGAAATTCAGTTGTGACGTTGTGAAAAGGTGGATAAAATTCAACAAATGGCAAATGTTTGGAGAGTAAGCTATAGTGAGAATTAATGTTTTTCTTCATGTGTTTTTTGCCAGTTGGGCCCTGGTCTGAATGTAATTGTAATTAGTGTACATGCATGTTTCTTATAATCTAGATATATGTATATGTACTGGTACTGTGAATAATCCTCCTCTAACTCTTCTTAAGAACTTTTTGGAATAGTAGTTATGGAAAAGAGCTTTTTTGAGTGCCACCTATGAATAGCAAATTGTATTACTCTTTAGATTTGTTGTTGAAATACATGATCATGTTTTGTACATTATTTTCCCTGAAAAAGATCTTATTATTATGTAACTATGGGATGTTACCCCTCTCTTTTCAACTTTTAATTACAGTTGGTTGGTCTTCAGCCTACATGCTACGGTTCAGAATACTCGATAGTAGACCCTAAGGAGAAGACATTCACTGCTAAATCTGCTAATGTAAGTACATGTACACACATATTAATCTAGGCTTTGTTTTATAAAACATTTGCCACAGGTCTATGATAAATTTACTCACAACCATTCCAACTCGGTGATTTTAGGAGCTTATATCAATTTTTATGGTTTATCATTGTTGATAAGTTGTATAAAATTACCCTGGTTAGTTAACCAGCATTGAATAAATGCAAATAAACAAGTTTACCATCAACTCTTTTTGTCTTAAGATAAATCAATGAAAGTGAATAGTTTTTAACTGCATTTTACACTTCCTTTCATGATGCAAAACTCTTCCACACGTGTAAAACACATGACGCATTAGGAGAGTAGTAGAAGTTAGGTGGAAACTAGGGGAAATTGGTACCAGCAACACATTTATACTGGCCTAGAAACAGATTCTAAATTCCTTTTTGGGCATGGGACCTTGATTATAGATCATGTTGGGTTTCATTTTTGAGGCAAGCATGCACAGATGTATGTTCAGGATTATTTGACTTTGGATCACGGCAGAATAATGTATGGAAAACTGTTGCCATAATTATTTAGACAGGTTGCACGTTTAAGTGAGAAATTAATGATTGCCTAAACAAAAAAACAAAAAATATATAGTTATTTGGGTAGAGCTTTGATCATGGTCAGTGGTGTGAGGAAGGGTATAATGAAATTCATAAACTACTTTTATATTAACATATTTATTTACCAACTTTTATCGTCTGAAATTCATCATAAATGTAAATGTACTTTGAGCTGCATGTACATTACATGTAGGAAGAGAATGCCCAAGACCATTCATATCTATTCGGCAATAACACACATCATGTACCAGCTTTTATTATGTCTGGAGTCTCTATGAGTCCTATACATTACCAAGTAGTGTGGAGTTTTGAACCCATTTTATACCAAGTTGTCATTTCACTTCATGTTTGATTTGAATCCAGCTCAAATACATGTAGGGCTATTACATTCACACATGCACAATGTACAATAATCAGATATAAAATATTGGATGTGGTATTGTGGTTAGTTACGTATGGAACAGAATAGCTTGGCCTTACCCTTTACACAGTCAAGACACATATTTTGCATATTTTGTACACTTGTTGTTGGCATTCTGGTGATCAATCAATCGATCATATCAGTTAGTTAATCTGTTAATTTTGTATTTTCTTCAGATTTCACTGCATACCTATGTTTCTATCGATGAGAAATTAGTATACAAGCCACATCCCACCATTGAGAATGCGTAAGTATACTTTTAATAGCTCCCTCATAACATATTATTGTCCTGATAGAATTACTTGTTTTCGTGTTGACCTGCATGGTCCCTTGCTAATCAATTCAGATAGAAAGAATATACAATGCAATTGGAAAGACTAAAACTTGCTGGAGAGGCAAGTTTTTTATTCATTGTGCATTGAGAGATGTTTTTGGCTTGTCCTGTTTTGCATCAGTGGGTGCACAGAAAAGGGGATTGGATCTATTGACCTGTAAAACTTATACAAGCTATGACTGCATGATTCCATACATATTATTTGTAGGGAACTGTTGTTATCCATGTCAATTTGCAACCATCTTATTGATCAAGATTATACTGTTTTTTGTCAAATGATATAAGTATAACTGTGATCTGATCTTTGAAGAATTTGCTTTATTGGATGTTGACATTCAAGCAACTGTAGTATTCCTAATTGAGGTTCTAAGTAATGATTTGAACACTAAAATTGACATTTTGGTCCGATGTAAGCCCTATAGTGAAAGTATTAAGCCACATCTGCTGCAAATTGTAGACAACTGCATGAATGGTCTGACGTCAGTTTGATTCAGAATCGACTAGGCCTTTCTTCCTAGGAGGCTTGCCATAGTCCGAAATTTTCATTGATTTATTAATCACTATTTAGAACCTCGATTTTATATGTTTGAATATTTCTGTCAAGTGCTGTAGCAAATTCTTCCAAAGTCAGATCACAGTCGGATCATACACTGTGCATTAGGTTTAACAGAACTAACTACTTGTGGTAATCTAACTCAGTGGTTTGCAACCCAAGTACAATGTCCTTCATGATATCTTTGTACAGGACACTGTTGACACAGGAGGCTACAGTTACAGTGAAAGGATTGGGTTTGGCCGGCCAGTTAGAGAAGATGGTCACAAGTACTATCTCGTCCAATGCAAACAAGGTATGTGTTATATATATCTATATTTATATTTCTCCCCTTTTACTATTAAATGAAGTGGCATTGGTCATCCAGGGCCAAATTAATGTGATTTTACAGATATTTAAGAGATAAAATGTGTAAAAGTCATGTTAAAATACATTTCATCATTTTGATCGTGAGTAAAAGTTTTCTTTTCATATATCATAGGCTTATACAGCAATTTTGTTTTTAAAGCCAAAAAAACAAGAAAGAGCTGAAATTGATTAGAATAAGAAATGGAATAAAAAGCATGAACATATGGAACGTGGTATTATGTTTTAGTTAGTACAAATACAGCTTTCCTCATGTTCTTTGCATACTATTCAGATATATGTGTTGATTTATAAGGCAGATTTTTTTTTTGTGTGTGTGTCAACATTTTGTAATAATTTAATTGAAATTGGTTTGATTTCTTTATCATTATTATTTTAAAATTTTATTTCAATTTATTTTTAAATTGACCTCTTATTTGGCTTTTTGGGGGGGATAACAATTGACTTAACGTTTCCTCTCTTTCCTTATCCTTTGCTTTGTGCCTTCTCTTAATCTTCTCCAGGGACGTGAAGCAATGGAATGGGTCATCGACACCATCAACAGGGAGATGACAGACCTGGCATCCACAGCCAAGAAAGGTATCGAAGATCTTACCAGTGGTATAGAAAACATAGATTTCGATTGACAAAGGCTTTGACATGTGTAGTAGCTAGAGTAATTTATGATGTCAGCCGTTTTTGACAGAATATCACAAGTCCACCACTAGAAAGAGAGGTAGAGAGAGTGGTAGTGGCAAGTCCATGCTATACGTTACTAAGCAGTGTAAAAAAACTTTACTGCTTACAGGTGTTCTTTTGAGATTTGTTGATAAAAAAGTGTAATTTTAACATATGGCACAAAATAGCTTGGACTTGCCCTGTAATGTTTGTTAAACTGTCTTCCATTGCATAAAGTTACACAGACTAGACCATTGAGATGTATGACAGTATTAACTGTTATTGTGTCAGTACTAGTGCTGTAGCCGAACCGCCGAACCGAACGGAAGTTCGCCGAACATGGCACTTCCGAACCGAACCGAACCGAACCGAACACAAAGGCCTGGTTCGGATGTTCGGCAGAAAAATTTTAAACGTTTTTGCAGGCTAATTAACTTGTCATTTTATACCTAATTTTCATGTCATGATTGCTCATTCTATATTTACTTTTTTCCTATTTTCCTCCTTTGTGATTCATGCCTCTCCAGTCGTGGGCGCGACTTCACTGACGCCATTTAAATCCCAAATCCTGACCTCTGCAACGTCGCGATCGCAAGCTATAAACAAGCTAGAATACACGTGCCTATTAGGCACTGATCAAAACAAGTTCGGCTCAAACCCAAACAATACAAAAATAAAAAAATTAATTAATTGTAATAATATCGGACAAATTTTACCATCTAAATAACGAAATAAATACATATTATAGTATTCTAATTTATTTATTCAGGAAAATTAGGAATTTTATTATTTACCCAATTAAAAATAAACATTTATAATAACGGCAATCGAACGAGCCTGGGCTGCTATCTCTGTGTATACATCGGTAAATTCAAGATGGCAGCTTTCATGACTCGTAACATTAGACAACAACTGTCTCGGCAAATCTTTAAAAAATATCGTTTATTTTCAAATTGAAAACATGATTCTTGTAAAACTGCAAATAAAACACGATTAAAAACGGAAATATGAATGTAAGTACTAAAATAGTTACGTTTAAAGCAGTTTTTTTATGTGAAATACGTGCCGGTCGGAAGCAGTGTTTTTCATCAGGAGTGGGGCAGAAGTCCTCCGTGCTGGTCGGGCCTGCCCGGCCGGCCCGCCCAGCCCGCCCAGCGCTGACCACCGTAGCTATTAGGCTGCTTGCTATTAAATTACCGAACCCCGAACCGAACCAAGTTCGGGTAAAATATTGCCGAACTCTGCCGAACCGAACCGAACCCGAACATGGAGCCTGACTTACAGCACTAGTCAGTACTGTAAGTTAGGGGAAGCATGATTGGAGCTGAACTTCATTTAAAAGTGCAATTGATCACAAAGCAACGGCAACAGAACTGAATGTACCATTGAGCTGGAAGAAAGCTAGAGGCATCAGAAGGTAGTGTATGCTCTTAGACTCGGGTCATGAGTTTCAATACCAGCTTAATGCTAAAGTCCTTAGACGATGCAATCAATCAACATCTCTCTTTCTCTCTCTCTCTCTACCTACATACCTAGGTGTAGTACCTGTGGGTATGTGACTGATTAAATTAGTATGTATGACAGAAGGAAAAAGCCACAGTAATGACGACAAGCTATTTATATCTCTCTTGGCACAAAGGTGCTGTGTAGATGTGGTTATTGTTGCTAGTGGCTAGTGGCAATTTCAGTTGCTATTCGTGTGAGTTTTCCGGCAATGTGAGATGCTGTTGAATGATACAATGCACATTTCTGGCATTTCAATGATCTCAAATCTGTATGATGTGAGTGGTAAACTGATAATCTACAACTGTAATTCAGGTTAGAGGATAAAATAAGGGGTGCTAAAGACGGATGTTCTGTTGGTGGAAGATAACGGTACAAAGTACTTGGGGACAATATTCATGACCATCTCAAAAATATTATATGTCAAATCTTGAAAAGTGTGTGAAGTTTTAGATTGATATCAAGAAGGATATTGTCCGCTATTTTGTATTGGATATACTTTGTGAACGACAGATTAACTTATCAGTTATCAGTGGCTTGCATAATTGGTGGACTTGTGATAGCTATTTTATAATATACATGTATATATAGAAAGAGAATATTTATTTGTGATAAAAAAAAAATTGAAAAGGACCACAAAAAAACAAAAAACTAGTCAAATAAAAACCAGGCAGATAGGTGATGTAAACACGCATGAATGATTCTTACTGGAATAATTTGTAGCTTCTTTGAAAGTTTTTGATGTGTAAAATTGAGGGCAGTTTGCGTTTGAGTAACTCCAGGGTATTTGGAGAAAAATATCTGGATCTTTTGATGTCTTAATTGCCACTCAATATATTGTAATGAAGTACATGTAAATGATTTTTTAATAAGAGAGAAAAAATATATTACTTCATAGGGTTTATCACCTTGTTATATTGTATACTATGATATGATACAGGTATCTATTACAATCTTCTGGACAGTGATATCTTTCTTCATGTCACATCAACAGTCACATATTTGAGCAAAAACATTTTAAAAAATAAATAAATAAAGTAAGGAATTCTTGATTTTAATGTGCCTTTATTTATTTATGAAGTGGAATGTGACATGAAAAAGATATTGCTGTAGTGATTAACGGTTTGACTACTTTTTCCCAAAACAACTAATGAAGGTGCTCTAAAATATTGACAGATAGCATACAGGTACATGTATATACTTTGGTGTTGACTTCTTTAATGTGATTTGTATCAAATATGAATCAGAAGTTCAAAACATGTTTTAAGCACTCACTAGTTTTTTGACATAATCCGTTTGAGGCTGTGTTTTCTGTGAACATGGCATCATTTTAGTGATAGCAATCTAGGACTAAATTTACAAGGATTAACAAACCTTTACATGTACTTCAAGTATCTTCATTTTAGTTTTTTCACCAATTTGTCATAACTATGGTTTTATTCAGAAATTTGGTTACATTCCAGCAAAGCTGTATGTAAGATGTTTATAATTAGAATGGTGATATATTTGATGCTGTGATTGTTATCGTATTTAAATGCTTGTGTTCTGGCAACACGCTTTATGTTATTAAAGGTGGAGGGAAGTTTTAAGCAATTATTTTATCATTATGAGACATACATGTAACTGCAAATAGTAATTCATCATTTTAATCCTCGACCATTAAAATTAATAGTGCCATCCCAAATATGAATATCACTTCTTTTTTTTTCTTATCAAATCTATCCATGAAAATGTAAAGAATACTCAACAGAAATTCAGTATTTCTGTAGTTTAATCATGGTGTTATTCTTAATTGATGGGTCATTATGGGTCTTAGACTTTTGTTCAAAACAAAGAATTGAAGCTTGTAATCAGAATACTACAGTTGTTCTAACACTTCACACATTTCCATGATGATAAAGTTGGATATTGTTGTGTGGCCGACAGGAGGGCATTAGTTGATTGATTCTTTGTGCCCATATCTATTCTGGAATTCACCTACAGCTACTAATACCTTATGCAAGGCTTATGACAATATTTTCCAATACTCTTCATTGTGTGCCAGCATTATATATTGAAATTTTCATGGAATGGTTGGAGCCATACCAATACAGTAATATATGTGAATTGATAACGTCTTCCAGTGTGAATGTTGGTGTTCTAAATCATAGGGATAGCCCTACCTTCGTAAAAACATCATGTGACTGTTGACATCAAAATATGTGCACATTTTTATTTCTCTGTTTAATTATATAAATGGTGTTGCAAAATTTTAGTGCTCGTCTTTTGTTAGCTCTTATCGTTAGTCTCACCAGTTTTTTAAAATTTTACTGAGTTATTTATTATTTGTTAAATTTCATTGGCATGAAGTTCCTTGAACATTGTGGTGGATTTATATGCAGTACAAATTTATGCACGTTATAATTTAGTGCTTTAC
>CP137676.1:24371024-24394055 GCA_037976565.1 Mesocentrotus franciscanus
AAGAGAGATAGCAAGATGGAGAGAGACAGAAAGAGAGAGACATAGAAAGATATAGAGAGAGTATAGAGAGAGAGAGAGAGAGAGATACAGAGAGAGAGAGACAGAGAGGGGAAGAGAGATTCAAATGAGATAGAAGAGACCGAAACAGCAAATGAAAGACAGGAGAATAGATTTCAATTTAAATGAGAGAGAACAACTGGGAAAGGAGAGACAGTGAGAGAGAACATTGGGTAAAGAAAATAGGCCTATTAGAGAAAGCCTACATGAATGAAAAACTAAAATGTAATTAAAAATTGAAGAAAAACAGAGCAATGAGCAGAAACATTTTTTTTTAATCCTGTGCAATTAAAGTGAATAGAAAATACAAAAATAAAATGTAGAAAATTAGAAGGAATGCAGTAGGGTAAAAATACATGAGATACTAAAAAAAAAGAGACTTGAGAAGAGTTATGTAAGAATGGGATAGACAAGAAGAAAATAGAAATGTGAAGAGAAGAAATAGAGAAAAGGGAGGAAAAGGTGCAAATTTGTAAAGAGACATTTGAAAAGTGGATCATGAAAGAGAGAGAGAGTGAGGAAGAGAGAGAGAGAGCAAGCGAGCGAATAATGTGTGAGGTAATCGTGTTAATTTTGACCTCACTGTCTGGCAAGTTAGGAGACAAAGTTAGAAATGTCAAGCATTCATCTCCATCAACACTTCCCGCAGGATATGATATATCATCCTCACATTCAACGACAAACTCAGTGCCGTAATGTGTGTGCCATTGCTTCCGAGATGGATCTTTGAAGAGAGAAAATACATGAAAATCATTGAAATGCACAAATGCCACCTTGTGAATATCACGTAAATTGTACCGTGGGGGATTCGAGCAGGAGACACATTCAGTTTCTTGTACATTGTATCTGGGACACACCGTCCTTACGGTATCTTAACTTTTGATTGATACACTACTCTACCATCTCATATTGATTTGGGGCACTTCAAGACATTCACTCTACAAGTAGTTGGAAATTCTTGTAATTCTGATAAAGTGTGTGAAAAGTAGAGGGCACTAAAAGAAATTGAGTGATAAAGTGTAAATGTATTTGTGAGACTCTTACAGACAATAGTATATTGGTAATATAATTATTTTTTTTCTTTTTACATTCAAAATAATACAGTGCAAGCCAGAGAACAGTTGTTTTGGTAGTGTTAGAACCAAGAAAACAAGCACTGAAATATGCCTGTTGCTTTTTTCAACAGATTGGCTAAATGGCATTGAAAACATTTGTTTGTTTATTTGTTTGTTTATTTGTTTGTCTGTTTGTTTGTTTATGTATATTAAAATAATAGAAGTCATGAAAATAATTTTAATAGTAACAAACAATATAGAAGAAAGAAAGAAAAAATGAAGCAAATCCTCTGTAATCACATTCAACCATCTTATATTTCTTTTGTATCAAAATGTTTTAGAATAGATGCATTTAAGAGGGAAATATTTCCAAAATGATAAATGATACCATTAGTATAGAAAAAAATCTATTTTGTTCATCAATGAAAATGTATTTTGTATGTGAATTTTCCATTTTGACAGTGACTAAAAAGATACTCTAGCATTTCAACTGATTTGCTTTCAGTTATATGCATTAACTAAAATCATTTTATTAGGAGCTAAGAGAAAGCATGCTATTTGAATAACAGATTAATGTATGTTAATGTACTTATTAAGTTTATTTTTAATTTGTAGACTGATTCTTTATTAGTTCTTTAGTTTCAAATACATGCAAAACATTAGAATACATAAAAATCATTTCAAGGTAAAATACAACATACATTGATGTAAAATGAATTGATATAAAATAAGGAGAATAAAAGGGGCCATCATTAAAAGCCTACTGAGGCTTGACAGGTTTATGGTCCCAAAAATTATCAAGTTATAAGATTAATATTTTGGCGGAGAAAAAAAATAACGTAAAACAAAGGTGTTGGGGTATTGAATTAGAAAATTAAATTAGTCAACCTATTGATAAGAAGATAACAGGTATAATTTAAGCTTTCTTTTAAATTAATTTAGAAAGGGGATTTATCTTTTAACAAGGAGGACAAGGATTTCCATACAATTCCATACATACATTCCATTTGCAAGACATATAAGTTTGCTCATTCAATTTGTTATGGAATATAAGATCGTACTTATATGCATTTTAAGTAGGAATGAAATACATCGCATGTATGACATATCTGGGAATCACATTTTCATTAGCTGTTTGTGCTATTTCGTGGTCTCCCATCACCATTTAGTTTTGTTATACCCTGTAAATACGTTTTATATGATATTTCACAAATGGTAATAAATCATTCATGCATTCTTTTGTTGAAATCAAGCGAGGTTTATGCTATAATGTAAAAGGTCAAGTCACAGACAAAATGTGTTTCATTGAGGGAAAGAGCATGTACAAAGGAAATGGATCAAAATCATTTGAATGCTAGCATGTAATCCATTTAATTTCCTGTTCGTATCTCATATCAATAGAACATTCACAATGGAGTTGTCAATTTTGGTGTCATATGACTGATATGAAATGGTCTGTGATAGCCTTGAAATGTATTAATTAAATTTGTTTGGAAAGTGTGGTTGTTAAAATCTATTCTCTGATAACACCATCAAAAATATTCAATGTTGCATTCAGTTAAGTGTGCTGTCCTGAAATTGCACCAATAAGCACCAAAGCAATAGTAAACAATGATCTGATGTGCTTAGAAATATATTATTAAGCGCTTAACATGTTATAAATTATTATTATTAGTATTATTAGTAGTATTATTAGTAGTAGTAGTATTATTGTTGCTATTATCATTATTATCTTATGAAGATGTAGATGTAATAGTAATGTTCTTCTTCTTTTGTTAATCTTCAAAGGGCTTTGCAGCCTATCACAAATATATCTGTAAAAGATTACCAGTTTGTGTATGCAGGCATGCTAAACACCGGGTTTACACCCTGACCTTTGTGAGAAGTGTAGTGTATTAACGTGCATAGGGTGTGACCCTCCTACACATAGGGCCTACAGTTAACGTTCTAGTCCGTTGAACTGAGTTTTTTATTCCCCTGAACCTGAGCGGCGACAATAGTCTTTGCATTTTTGCATTTTTGTCTGCTCAGCGCGGGACTCGAACCCACACACACATGACGTAAATCATGAGAGCCAGACGATGATCCTATTGCTCCCACCACCTTCTCAAATGTTTGTAACTGTAGACTATACATGGCCAATAGTTTAGTATCTGATAAAACTATGTTATCTTCATTTTTAAACATGAAAGTAATCTATAGTTTTATCTTGACTATATTGTCTCTTTGGATTCAGATGGGTGTTAAATCTATAGTGAAGAATATGAGTTAATTGCCCTGCCTCATAAAAGAAGAGGGAAAGTGGAAGAAAAACGGCAGATCATGTGTTTATTTGTTTGTTTTATTGTTTGTCTTTGTTTTTGTTGCTTCTCAGAGAATTTTTGAACAAAATCCTGGATCCGCCACTGCAGCTTTAATGGATGATGGTTAACGTGACAGTATTAGTTCATCATCTGATCATGACTCTGCAAATGTCAAACTCTTGCAGAAATATAGAGTTTTCTCCATGTTCAGGCATAGGAAACCATTCGTTTCATGCGATAACCCTAGTTCTACATATAGCTTGAGTAATTACAGGTTTTCAGTGTAAGAATCAGAATCTTTGTAATATTACCTTTGTAACATATGAAGCAGCCATGTCCTAACTATAAATATTGCCCACATGGCTATCCTGCGGACATAGCTGACACAGATGATAGAGAACATGACAGTATTAGGTCATCATCCGATCATGACTCTGAATGGTCATGCGATTGTCTGTAAGCACATGCGGTAGAATACAGTTCAACCCCTGTTTACATTTTAAAAACTACATGAATGATAACTGTTGATATGGGCCCTAATCTATTATATTTTGCTTGCATCAGTGAGACATAATGTTGTTTAGCAAAATGTTGGGAAAACTTTGTATAGTGACACTGGTTTGGGCATTATTTCAACCAGACTCAGTAAATGGTCATAGTTGACTGACCCTGTGAACGTTGTATTCTGTATAACACAAAACTTTGTATTCAAGACACTTTCATGACTTCCACAAGTGGTCCAGATTTGTTAAAGTTTGATACATTAAATAAAATTATAAAATGTCATTTTTTAAATATTATCAATACCGGTAGTTGCTTGCCCTTCAGACATCTGTCGTTAACAACTTACAACAGTTTTATTTCAGAAATGTTTGATTTTACAAGCGTATGAACTTTGCCCACCATCAAAATAAGGTTTGCTACAGAAGGAGTAATATGCACACAAAAATTAATATATAATATAATTAAATATACATGCCACATTTACACCACACCATTCTTGAAATACACTCATTGAATGGGATTCTACTTAACAACAGTTTCTTATATCATTTTCCTCTCGTGTGAAAAGGCCCAATGTTGCGTGAAGCAACGTGGCATCAATGTCCCTTCGCAAGGCAAGAACAGCCAGAAATTGGTCAGATTGTGTTTACATTCATGCTCTGGGACAGGAATATGAGAGATCTAATCAAATAAAAAGCAAGAAAAATGCTAGAATCAGGGTTATTGAGGACATTTTTTAAACACCTTTTTTAGGTTTGATAGTGTGAATTACTACAAAGAATTCCCAAGACAGACAGACATGGCAGTATTATTGATGGTTACTTTTAGTGATACATCAGTATTTGCAATTTGCTGAGAGCCAATTTTCAGGGCGAAAATCGTGAATCCATGTAATTGCTAACCTGCCCTTGCAAAAGAGTAACAAAGAATGGTAATTGACTCTGAATTGAACTGAAAGTAACAAATTCCCAAAATAGGTTTAAGGCTAAATTATAAGATTATTCACATTGAAAAGTAGTTGAAGAAAGAACCTCTTCCATGATGTTTTTGATTTTTTTTTCTTCTTCAGTAATTGTGAAAGTGGTTCAATTATAAAGAAAACTCTTGACATGTCTCAAACTGCTAAAAGGCACATCGGAGAGCTCATGCCAAAATATGGTTTTAAAAAGAAACCTATCTATTTTGTATATCTTGGTTTTTTAAGTGAAATTGATGAATGGATATTGGTGGAAAAAAGAGGATTTCACCTCATAAATCCTTGTTAAAGGCAATACTTCACCTGGTGGCATTTTTTTATCAGTGACTTGATGTTCCAACACTTTGCATGGAAATTTTGCAATAGCTATAAAACAACAGTAGCTTGATGTGTCATATGAATGCAGATAGTGGAAGATTGAAAATATCTTAACGTAATTGAGTGAGAAAAATAATAAAAGATAGTAAGAGCTACATTTATACTGTACACATATCCATCGCAGGTGATGCTCAAGGTGTCTACAAAATTATTACCCTGGCTTTAGACCAGCTGCCCTAAAGCACTCCGAAGCATTTGAGGAATAAATTGCTACCAGGTATTCCTTTAATAATATACACCAGGGCCCTGTCTGAAATAGAGTTGATATTAATCGCAACTTATTTGAGATCAATATCGGCAATTGCAACTATGTACATAAAGGATAGGAGACTGCAAACTTGCGACTGATTTGGATCAATCACAACTCTTTATAAGACGGGGCCGGGTTGGAGAGTGGCTAATGTAGATTAATGTCTAGCCAAAGGATATAAGTGGTGCTTCGGCAGGACTTGAACCATAAACCATATGATCCACAGTCAACTGATGCATCCAATAGACCATGACACCTCTGCAAAATGACCAGATTATGAAAAACATGAAGTAAAACATTAAATATGTGTTCAGCTGTTAAGTTCACATTCTTATATGATAACCCATTTGTTATATAATGTACATCTGCACTGCTTAATTTCTAAAACCAGGTTTGCCACTAGTGTGAACTCAAAAGTTCAAGACTTATCGAGGGGTGTGGATTGACTTATGTCAAAAGTAGGCCAATTGTCTATTTATACATTGCACCTAGAGACTATCAAATTGCATTAGGAAACTCTACTCTTTGAAGTTCATAGAAAAGGGGAAAATGGCATACCTTCTGGGGACAACTTCAGAGGAGTATGATTAATGTAATTCTTGCATTTGATCAACAATGGTCTATTTAGGAGTGAGAGAAAAAATCAATTGGATGGAATAATGGATATGAGTTTCTAGGAAATTTGCCTCACAATACCACATCCAATGCCTTGTGAAAGGGAAGAGTTGTTTAGTTCTGCAGTGTGCTATCCTTGATGACATTAGGGTGAAATTCAATTTTAATTTCAATTTTAAAATGGTATTTATGGAAAATATGGAACTCATGCTTTTCAAACTTTGTAATATGTCGCTATAGATATCCAACAATGATTGTTCTGGGCTTTATTCTGTCAAAGATTATAGGGTTAGGGCTGCTTTGGAGATTGAGATTGGGTTTACAGTTGAGGCTAGTGTTAGTAGGTATGGTGTTTGGTCTGCTTGAAGCTAGGAATTCAGCTATACCGTAGGATATTGACCAAGGATGTGTATGGGAAGAACAAAATGTTGAAAACCAGCACATCATATTAGAGGAAGATTTATGTGCCTGTACATCTGCATGGACATGAGTTTATGTTACTGCTTGTCATTTCATGTCATTTCATCAAACAAGAATGGATTCATGCTTGTCTGAGCTTCATAAGGAGATCAAATGGAGATTAATGTGTCTGTATGTCTACAGGTAAACAGAAATGTGGGGTTGATGACCTCCCAAAAGTATTCCATCAAGTTTGATATCTTGAAATCCTCCAGTCAAGCTTTGATTTCTAAAATTGCTGCCAGTTTGTTTGTTGTCCCATTGCCAAATTGCATGACATTACCAGTGCAAGTATCTGCTGTCTTTTAGTTTGAGACTTGGGTGAAGAGGCGACTTTTGTTTATCGTCAATAAGGGATTTTTAAAGGTACTTATCAGAAATGCCAATGAAGCAGTTTATTTAAAGAATACGTGGAGTAATATGATAACCATTGGTAGATCTAAGGGCTTAGGGGGCATGTAACCCATACTCCCCCCTCAATTAAGTGCCCTCCTGCTGTTTTTTTAAAAATTGTATACCCCTATTCTTTTTTCTTTTTTTCTTTTTTTTTTTACAATATGGCTCCTGAATATTTAATACTTTTTAGTCTCTAAAAATGTGGTATAGATAAATCTTTCTAGCCCCCCTCCACCTCCCCTCAAGATTTGGGTCTGTTGGTGCAAAGCACTATTTGAGAAGAAGGCAAACAGAGGCACATATAATTCTGTAGAATGTCTTAGATCATCACAATTTCGAGGAGGCAATCAAAATTACCAAATACTCGTCTTTTACATGAGATTTTGATGTGTTGTGTATCGCTGTAGAATGCAGAAATGATCGATTTCAGGAGAAATCAGAGTCAGCAGATTATTTCCTGGTCATTTTGCTACTAGTATGATCTGATCCATTGTATCATTATAAAAGAGAAAAAGGGGCCTAAATAACTCATATACTGCAGTTGTACCTGGGCCAACAGCAAAAATTAACTTGAAGTAAAAACTTGTCTATTCTTTTATTTTTTGATGGAATGTCCAAATTATGAGTGATGTATTCAGTTCGGTTCAACTACTTTAGAAATTAAGATACCCCGATGTAGATTTAGAGATATCCTCTTGTATTTTAATTCTTACTGTCAAGATCAGTGAGGGTTTTTCTTTTTATGTTGTGGTAGTTAATGTCAGAGAGCATGACAAGATGTATCCATCAAAGAATTGGATTGCCTTCTTGAACCCTAGTACACGATGTGTCAGTAAAATCAGATTAATCAAATGTGTATGCAATTGTTGGTCACCTTTTGTCCGTAGGTCACCTTTATGATGCCTTTAATCTATTTCTTTCTTCAAATTTATATGTATTTATTACATAAGTTTATGATTTGAGGGATCCACATTCTACGAGCCCTGCTTCTCAGTGGATCCCTCTCTTTAAAAAAGAAGAAGCATAACTTACAGCAAATGTATAAATTCTATTTAGTAATTCAATTAATTATTTGCAAAATGCATCATATTAATGTACATTGATTTCTGTGATTGATTTCTTGTCATAATTGTTTATATTGATTCTTCTGTTGAAAATGAAATCAAAACTGAAGCTTAAACTGAAGCTTTGTTGTCAATTTGAGGAGCACACAGGGAACGTTTGAAATCTATAGACAATACTTTGAATAGAGTGAAGCCTGCCTTAGCAACCACTCAATACTTTGAATAGAGTGAAGCCTGCCTTAGCAACCACTTGTATGACCACTTCCTATGACCACATTTATTTGGCTGTCTGTTTCTCTTGAACATTCTCCTTCATCAAAACCTATAATTTGTAATCTATACCGAGAGACCACCTACTTGTAAAGAATGCAAGAAGTCTTTATATACAGGTTTCATAATGTATAATGATTTTCAAAACTCAGTAATTTTATGATAAATCTAAATTCACCTATTGCTCAGTACAATTATCAAGATGACTTTCATTGAACCATTTTCTTGGGACAGTCTGTACAAGACAGTTGCTGTGTGGCCTTGGGGTTAGTTCAGCGGCCATGCTGCTGCCGATGTTCACCCAGATACTCATGATGAAGATGAGTACTCCTATTTTAGACATCTTTCATCAATTCTCATTAAATATGGGAGGAAATGGACACGTTCCATCGACAAGACATTCATAATGGAGAAAAGGGATGAGGGTTGTCGTTTGGTGTCAGAGGCACTGATGATCAAATGCGTCAGCCTCCTCCAATGGCCATACAAACCACATTGAATTGAAATGATATACAATACAAGTCTAAATTGAATTTCAAGTTTATATTTGATATCATGCAAGACAGTGGCATGGAGTTCATGACCTATATTTCCTAGGGAAAGGTTAACAAGTCTACATGAAGGTTTTTCTTTTAGCCAATAAAACAGGAAAGAGGATATTTGAAAAATTCTACATGCTTCTTAATCACATGACAGTTATAAGGAACTGGTTGTGAAGATAGTGAATTGAATGAAAATAAGTGGATAGCTTGTAGTTACAATATATACCCACAAAAATCTTAGTTGATCTAAGTGAAAAAAGCGTGTACCATATATAGGATACAGACTTGATAATAAAGAATGAAAATACAGAAAGGGAAGGTGGAAAGAGGACATGATTTACATGTATTAAGGAATTGTTATCTTTTTGAGAATTTGATATTCTATTTTATATATAAAATAATGTCAGTTGAATGGAGGATATATTGCATATTGTATAATTAAGCAACAGTTTGTGTGTTGCTATGTTTATAAACCTTACTTAATACCGAATCTATTGAATCATGTTTTTGTTATGCATTTATTAGAGGCATGCAGTCACTGCGTGTTGTGGCGTGCGCCTGTAATCCAGCTAACAGTGGAAGTTACAAACTGATTCAGCCGAGGACGCAGGTTCGAAACTGAATCACGTATTTCGGATGGTGACGTTAAAGGTCGGTCCTCAGACGTAAATAATCATATCTGATTGATACACGTCTGTAAAAACCCAATACACACACACGCAGAAGTGAATTGATCTTCAGTGTTGTCTCCTGAATTCTGTCATCCCCCTAAGGCTTAATATAAGAACTACCTAGTTACTTTATGCATTGGGTTAATATCTTTGTTACATTCTTGTTACAGACCCTCCTCTTTACTCTTTACGGCTGCTCGGGGGTGAGAAACCAAGCGAGGGCAGACTTGAGGTCTTCGTCCATGGCATCTGGGGCACGGTTTGCGAGGATCGCTTCTCCAAGACGGCCGCCTACGTGGCCTGCCGACAACTGGGCTACCCCTTCGCGTTGACCTTCGTCCCATCATCCTCTTTTGGATCCGGATTCGGTCCAATAGTTCTTGATGATGTTCGGTGCATTGGGGATGAAAGGAGGCTGTGGGATTGCTACCACCGGAGTGCCTGGACACATAACTGCAATAAGAAGACAGAGGTCATCGGTGTCCGCTGCAGCCAGGAGCTGTCCATGCGAGCGGGTGAGTAGCTGGAGGGGGATGGGGGGTCAAAGGAAACTATACTGTATCTTCTTTGAGAAACAGAAGCATTTTAATTGTATCCCCCGGCAGTATGCTGGTGGGGTACTTTGGATTCAGCAGCGTTACGCCGCATTCGCCGCCGCGTCATATTCTTGTGTGTGCTCTAACTGCCTCATTCCTTGACGGATTTTTTTTCAAATTTTGTATGGAGGTGTATCTTGGTATAATCTACACACCTATAACTTTTGGTGATGCTACCCTCAGTGTTCCCTCTTCTATAGGGTAAAAGGCCATATTTTTGTGGATGGTTTGTGTGCACTCTATAGGCCACATTTCTCAAGGGATTTTGTTCAAATTTTGAACGAAGGTGTATCTTGGTATAATCTAGAAGCCTATAGATTTTGGTGATGCTGGTGATGCTGCCTCTAGTGTTTTGTCTTTTATAGGGTTAAAGGTCATATTTTGATAGATGTCTTGTGTGCACACTAGTGTGCGATCTAACTGCATCATTTCTTGATGGATTTCTTTCAAATTTTGTATGGAGGTGTATCTTGGTATATTCTACACACCTATAACTTTTGGTGATGCTGCCTCTATTGTTCCGTCTTCTATAGGGTAAAACCCCATATTTTTGTGGATGGTTTGTGTGCGCTTTATAGGCCACATTTCTCAAGGGATTTTTTTCAAATTTTGAATGAAGGTGTATCTTGGTACGATCTACAATCCTATAGATTTTGCTGATGCTGCCTCCAGTGTTCCGTCTTTTATAGGGTCAAAGGTCATATTTTGATAGATATCTTGTGTGCACTCTAGTGTGTGGTCTAACTGCATCATTTCTTAACAGATTTCTTTCAAATTGAGTATGGAAGTGTATGTTGGTAAAATCTACGCACCTATAGTTTTTGGTGATGCTGCCACGAGTGTCCCGTGTTTTATAGGGTCAAAGGTCATATTTTGGTGGGTGTCTTTTATGCGCTCTAACTGCCACATTTCTTGACGGATTTCTTTCAAATGTTGTATGGAGGTGTACACATCATTAGTGTTTGGTAATGCTGCCACCTGTGTTCCGTCTGGTATAGGGTCAAAGGTCGTATTTTGGTGGCTGTCTTTTGTGCGCTCTGCAGGTCATATTTCATGACGGATTTCTTTCAAATTTTCTACAGAGATGCATTATACTCTAATCTACACACATATTGGTTTGGTGATGCTGCTCCTATCCTAGTCTTGACAATAGTCTGAGCCACTAGTGGCGATCTCTACATCATCCTTTTGTTTCAGGGAGAGGGGATCTTTGTTCCTCCTTCGAACATAAGGATGACACAAAATCGCTGCCACTGCCGGGGGATACATTCGCATTGCACGGCAATACAGATTGCGATATTTCTAGTTCTGTGTTATAATATGAGTTAGTGTCCTTTTTTTTTTTTATCTCAACAGACACTATGCCAGGTTAAAAGGTTTACATCTGCTTCCATACCCTCGGTTATCCTATTCTGAATTTTTCTATTAATGTAGACAATTTAAGGAAAATTCTTTTGTCCAAGAAAGATGCACACTTTAGAAACCGGAGACTCACAATTGGTCTCTATCGTGGAAAACTTAATTCTTAGAATTTTCAACCAGTGTTGTGCAATGTATTTCCTTTCAAAAAGCCAATAAAATCTTGTGGATTTCACTATTTCTAATCAAATTATTGGAAGTGTTACACCAGCATAAAACGCTATAATTCAGTGAATTCACAACTTGTGTCTCATCTTACATCTATTTTGTGTTTAGGTCATGGCGTGAGATTGGTACCAACCAAAGTAGGTCTAGTGGAAATATTCTTCGAGGGCATCTGGTGGAACATTTGTGCTGATCCGCAGTGGGACAAACGTGATGCCCTCGTCGCCTGTAGGCAACGTGGCTTCCTGTCTGGGTTGCCACGGCGACAGCCCTTCTGCCCATGGAACAAGATGAACTGTCATTCCAAATTTGGTGAATTCAAGTGCAAAGGAACTGAGACCTCACTGGAAGAGTGCGATTTCTCAACGGAAGATTTCAATAGTCCGTGGACGTGCCAGTATGGATTTGCGGCTGCGGAATGCTCAAACGATGAACCGGATGAGGATTGGTTTGCAGATCAAAGCAATTTAACAGACATACATTTGGCAAACTCAACACTCATACCAATTATTAAGAAGAAAAATTTGCAGGTAGGTCAAATATTTTGGGGTATCAATCGGGATTCATTTTTGGGGCTTAACTTCAGAATCCCCCACCATGCATCAGCACAATAGATTAAGTTATGGTTGGGATCAAGGTCATGGTTAAAGAGCAATCCAACCTTGGTAGCAAACTTGTCTGGAATAAAGCAGACAAATCTAAGAAGCATACTGATGAAACTTTGAATGAAATCGGAAATATTTTTAGAAAGTTACGAATTTTTGAAAGTTGCAATCACAGGTATGGGCCCTTCAAATTGGCTGACTTGATAATGTCTGTGATGTAGTGGCGGATAACTTTCCCATTTGCTCTAATACACGAAAGGACTAAAATTTCAACTTTTCATAAATGTATGACTCGGGATGGTCTTTTCTTTTTAGAGGACCTGTTATAATGTACTCTCCATGATATATTTTGAGTAGTGCCCCGAGGGTGAAGGCACTTGGGAGAAAAACGACAAACGGGAGAGTAATCCGTCACTACGTCACAATCCACTGACAAAATTGCCGATTTGAGATTCGCATAGCTATAGTGATCTCAACTTTCAAACACTCCTAACTTTCTTAATAGTGGTCCAATCTATTTCAAACTATCGCCATTCTGTTTCTCTGATTTTTCTGCTTTTATTCAAATGAACTTATTAGAAGGGTTGGATTGCCCTTTAAGAGTTAGGGTAGGAATAGGGTCAGGGTTAGGGTTACTTGTTTGGTGGGATATTCTGCAGTTGTTCCTCATTCTCCACTCTGATGGTTCCAACAAGGTCCTACATACTATTTTTTGTCAGCCCTTTTGTCTAATATGAACAAAGTGTTATCATTTCAAGTGGGCAAAGTGTAAATTGGCTTTTGTAACTTAAATGATAACATTATATGACTATCCTAGGAATGAATGTATCTTAACTCATGGAATATGATATGATTGGGTATATACAGTGTTACATACAGCATATGAAGATAATAGGCCTCTGATTGGTCATAACTGCAGGCTTAAACTTTGCTACTAACTGCTGGGCAAGATAGCGAAGAATATTGACCGGATGGAGTCCTACTAGTGCATATAAAGCAACAACGCAATGGTTGCGCACTAGAAGTTAACAATGGATACACATTACACACAGTGAGACAGTGAGCCATGCCCCTCAAAGCAGTCAATAATTGTATGTTACACCATAGTCCCCAATCACTAACATACCATTCTTCCCAATCCAGTGCAGTATATACAGCATCTCAGGCACTAATTTATTCATTTTATTTATTTATTTTAGTCTTCTTTAAACAGGGTAGCTCTTTCAATAATGAATATTGCTCTTCCAAGGGGCCCTGTCTGTACAATTGAAAAGACATACAAAAACATTACATAAAAAACATAAAAATATAAAAATATAAACTTTAAGAAAGAATACAAAATATAAACTTTAAGAAAAAATACAAAATATACAATTGTCAACTGCTTAACAAACACAGACCCAAAGACCAGTAATCAAAGCTCGTTGGAGGTGTGTAGATGCATTACTGAAGATGTGAAAATCCCCATATAAGAAAGGAATGTTACCATTACCTGTACCATTAATTGTACTTGCCTATAATGAAACTCGATTGTTTTCTGTGTTGATGATGTTAAAAAATATCTTTGATCTTGATACCATTCATTCAGAGGCTGATGTAAGGTTAGCAGGGTCGGAGGATGATCATCAAGGTCGTGTTGAGATCTACCATGATAACGACTGGTATACTATCTGTGATGATCTGTGGGATATTAAAGATGCTAGGTAAGTTGGTTCACCCTTCTAAACCTAGGACATCACAGTATCAAGACCAATGAATAATGAGACCAACAAAGATAATGACAGAGTCATGTGGACCCTCAAAAAAAGTTGTCAGAAGGCATGCAAGACCAACATGTCGGTCGGTCATTTTGGGGGGCTACGGGTCTTATGAATCCTCATTAATTTTCAGAAGGCTTGCAGGACTGGTATTGTTGGTGTGCCAGACCTGTATCAATGAGGCTTCTTGACTCCTTTAGTAGTGGGGGCACTCGCAGGCTGTTGGTCTTGTATGCCAATGTTGGTTTGTTGATCTATTGGCTGTAACCTTGTAAACCAATATTCTGATAATTTACATGAAGTATCCAGTGAGCATTGTATTTGATAACTTCTTCATCATCTTAATATCATTTTTGTAATTCTTCTTCTTCTTCTTCTCCTCCTTCTCTTCCTCTTTCTCTTTCTCCTTCTTATCCTTCTCCTTTTTCTTCTTCTTCTTCTTCTTCTTCTTCTTCTTCTTCTTCTTCTTCTTCTTCTTCTTCTTCTTCTTCTTCTTCTTCTTCTTCTTCTTCTTCTTCTTCTTCTTCTTCTTCTTCTTCTTCTTCTTCTTCTTCTTCTTCTCCTCCTCCTCCTGCTCCTCTTCCTCTTCCTGTGTTGCCTTATCATGTTTTCAGGTGGTATGTCGTCAGCTAGGATTTCCTGATGCCATGCGTGCCCTGACCCAAGCAACCACCTTCGGACCTGGCCTGGTCAACATCCTCCTCGACAACGTGGACTGCAAGGGAGACGAGGCCAACCTCCTTGAGTGTGATCACAATGAACTCCACATCCATGACTGTATTCATAACGAGGATGCAGCCGTCATCTGCAAGTCTGAGGGCACCGGCCTCATCACAGCCGCATCTGGCTCCGCAAGTCGTAAGTTGGTTGCTGGGTGGTAGCCCAGTGGTATCAGTTCATATTGACATGGGGATGTTGAAAGAGCAAGAAATTTTTAATGAAAAAGGATCATCTCTTCACAATGTTTACTAACATGTATTTGCATATTTACCAGTAATTTAATCTTGAAGGCTGTTTGTCATAATTTGGAATACTTGAACTATCCTTACTCGTCAGTAGTACCCTTTTACTTTAAGTTTCAAATTGAATTATTATTATTAAACAGCATTCATTTTGTACACTTTGATGTAGAAATTACTTTTTTATTACATTTCTTGTCATATTTTACCACATTATGCAGATCTCCCGCCTGGTGCAATCATTGCAATATCCATGATCTCCGCGTTTTCTTTCATCATCATCGGTGGCGCCCTACTCCACTATGCCTGTAAGTCCTGCGACCGCCGCATCGAGGAAACCTCTTCCTCGAGCGCGTTCCACCCCGATGGTCGTCATGATGGTGCACTCGGCCTCGCGCTCGGGTAGGTCCAGCAACGGCTTCCCGCACAACACCCGGCGTTATGATGCCCTTCCTTTTACCATCTGCTCCAGGACTTCTATAGGGAGCAGCACGACGAGTCCGGTCTCGAGCCCTGTCTCGCAGAATGGAACTATTTGTGAAGAGCTTGAGGCTCTGAGTGGGGGACCACCCTCTTACGAAATTGTCTTGCGACACCCAGATGCCTTTGCCCAGATGCTCCAAAACGCGGAGAATATAGTGCCCCCGCCCCCCTCGTATAACAGGTGCATCTCGCAACAATGACGTAAGGTACTCATCTGGTCAATCATTATCATCGTTCTCGCTTTAGTCACCTTGCCTTGGATACCACTTGTAGGCGGATGATGACAATCTTTTTTCATTCCTTTTTTTGTGTATCTTTATAGATTGACATATTTTGATCCAGTTGTTATATTTGTGCTGCAAGGAGATGGAGAACTGTATCTTTTTCTTTTTTTCAGCTAGTATGGTAATTGAAAATTTCAGCTGAAAACTCCTTCTACCACCATCCGTACCTCATCCCAATAATGAATGATACCTTGTAAAACGACTGCAAAGATTGAAAAAGTTGTCTTTGTAAGTAATCACTAAGACCTAGAATGCCAATGCCTTGTCCACGAAGCTCCGTGATTGCACAGTGGTGGTTTTGGTCAGATCAGAGTCAATAAAAACCAGACGGCTGTTAGGTGTTCCAAGTGTGCTTTCACATGAAGACTTGGGCACTGCTTTTGATATAAGACATCTTGACTAGTTCAGACATTAAATACATGACCAAGGGGACCTAGAGCTTGACCTCCTGTTTGGGGACTGCACAACCAAAGATCTGCATCATTTTAAAAATCAACTGGAGTGTGATTTTTTTTTATAATCAAGCTGTGATACAAACATGAAATAAATTGAATAAATAAAACAAATAAAACAATCATCTATGGCAATCTAGCTATTCACTGGGGTTTCACAAACATTTCTAAGTGATTTGAAATTTGCACAGTTTTAATGTACAAGACAAGGATCTTGGATGATAGTATATAATGGTAATTATGCATCAAAGCTCTTAATGCTGTCACTATAAATCTACCTTGTCATGAAATGATAAACTATGGTATCATAAGCATTATTTGTACTTGGTCGAGTGGTTTAAGGCGCTTGACTGGAGATGCGAAGGTCGAGGATTCGAATCCCGACACGGCACTAATATCCTTTGGCAAGATATTAACCTGCACTTGCTACTCTCCACCCAGGTGTTAAATGGGTACCCGTAGGATGCGACCGTCATTGTTGGTCAAACAGTTTTAGAGGGTCAAGTAATGCCTGGCTGGAATGCTCCCCAGGGAGTGGAGATTGTGCACACAGTGTGTGCGGGCAAGCACTGAATCCAATGACCGGGGTAATAGTATATTTGTAAAGCACTTAGAGACATTTGTATTAAGCACTATATAAAAGCTGAATATTATTATTATTATTCCTATTTTGTATGTACTTTCTACATTTCTCCCTATTGAATCTACTTTTATCATGGAATTTGTCTTTAGTAAGGATTTTTTTCTTTCTCTTTTTATCTCCTATTTTTATTGACCAGATGAGTGGAAAGAGAATATACTACTATACAAAATTATTACAATTTTGAAAACTATTTTATAGAAATGTGATGATGTGACCACATACATTTGCAATTATCATGTTTACAAACTTTTACAATCTACAGACAGAATAAGACAATGTATATACTCTTTATGCAAGACTTCTTGTTTGTCACTATAATGATGTTTAGTTTTGTGTTGAAGTAAAGTTAGTAGTCATTAATCTGTTAAAGGCACAGAGTAACATCTGCATAAAATTATGAAATTGATGATTAACAAGTTTTATTTTAAACAATGCATAATTCATCACCAAACTCAAGAAGAAAAGCGTAAGTAGAAAATCCAAATCCAGGAGTATTATGATATGGCTTTCACAAACAAAAAATGGCTTAATGCTTAAACGATCAGTGACATTAATGTTTGATCACCAAAAGTTCAGCATTTTCATAATTATTTTCACCCTATTTGTCTGTATTTCAAGTTTCGAGGATGAAATTTGAAATATAGCCTAATTTCTCAGGCTAATGTTACTCTGTACCCGTAAAATTACATTCATTCAGCAACATTTGATATTCATGTTTTCACTGTGAACAAAAAATACTTATTACATATGCATTTTACAATATATTAGACTTCTTCTGCACATTTCGGCAGGATACTTGACCTGGTATTGGAATGTGTGTACTATGATGTGTGCTAGACTTAAATATAGACCCAATTGACTTGAGATAGACCTGGACTCTTCTTTTGGACTAACAAGCTTTCACCAAAGCCTTTAATCTCTCCTAAAAGTTTGCCCTCGATATTCGTATCTGTTGATACTAGTGAGCTTTTGCAAGATAAAAGACATCAGTTGTACATGTTTTGTTTGTGTTTTTTTAAAGCCAGCTCACAGCAGATAGATTATAAATCATAACTGTTCTTATGGTTTAAACTTCTTTAGAACTTCACATACCACCTTTGCATTTTAATTCCACAACAAGCACCAGCATTGAAGAAATTAACTACAAAGCCCTCTCTTGTTTAAAAGCTTTAAAAGTTGCAGGCTGACAAATACCAGTATTTCTCCAGTAGAAATGTAAAAATCAATTGACATCCTATGGTTTTCAATTTTCAAATTGAAGCAACATAAATATGTTTTCTGTGAAAGGCTAAGGGTTGATATTTTCCAGTGTTCAGCATAGGTTAACCTGGGACATGACTTGAATTTGCTCATTCTGTTCACCATATAAATAAGGAGAACTATTAAAGGTACTATGTCCCTTTTGCAGCCAACATCAAATTCTGTAGAACTTTGCAGGAATTATGAATATGTCATGTATGTCCTATCTGTAAAATTTAAAGGTTAGCAGTGTCCTAGTATTCAAATTATGCAAGGGAACCCGTTTACTATCTAGACTTCACTGTCAGACACTATTGAGTGACTGACTGACTTTTTTTCTTTGGTAATAACATACATAAAATGAGCTGTAAAGGGTACATGAGCATTTGTCTACATCAATAACCCACTTCTTGTAATGGCCAAAATTAAACTGATTGAATCTTTGCGCAGCACAAAACGTACGACCATTCGGTACAATGGTCTGAAAATCAGACTATTACTTACTGATTGCAATCACTAAAAGTCGATTCGACAACTAATAGTCGTTATTTTCCCACAAAAGACATTTTCAAGCCCTTTTGTTTTGAGGGAAGTTCTAAATTAGTATTATCTTTCAAATGCCGTTGGAATTTAACCTTTTCATTTTTGGGCCTGCAAATGGGACATAGTACCTTTAAGATGACATTTTTCTTCAAGTAGTGCTACAACACTGACCAAGACTTACGTCCAACTTTAACATTTTCACAAGAAAATGAGATGAAAGTAATAAGAGAAATTGCCTGCTGAGAGCGAGAAGGGTTTTAACTCTAAGAAAAATGGTGAGTTAGCACTCTTCTTGCTCCAACACGGCAACATTTTGGTGCTATGTGAATATTTTTCTATGTATGTTGATCCCAAGTTTGTCATTGTTCAGAGCCTAATTTTGTGAACTGTTATTCAGATAATACAAACAAATGACAAACATATATTGTTTAAATATAAGCCATACGTTTTGTCATTACTTTTATACTATTCATTTGCTGTTTTTCAAGATCAGTGAGAAAGATTAATCTTCTAATACCAAACTTGCTTGTGGGAAATAGGCATGTATCACAATAACAGACAAGTTCCAGTAAATATTGAAATTCTATATCACCCTATTACTACAAAAGTGTTTTTTTTTATTTGATCCTAAATAAAGAGATATTTTCAGCTTAGAACCTTTGTGTGATTTTAGATCTTATGTCGAAATAGCAAACACATTTAATAGTCCAAATTCTTTATATTCCCTTGAACTGTGTGTTCTTTCACAAACAAATTTAAAGAGACGTTAGCCTAATTGAAAATAGTGTGTGTGGACTTCTTTGTAGCAAACACATACATAGCAAACACATAGCAAACACTTTGTAGCAAAGACTAAGAATGATTTATTTAAATGAAGAAAACACAATTTTACAACGGGTTAACTAAAATCTTTCCCAGTAATTTTTTTATAAATATTTTACTTTTAATTTCTTACAAGCTATTCAATGATGATTAATGAAGTTTGTATATTTTTAAATGCACTTTATATGAAAGTATTGGCATTTTTATAATGCTAGGATGCACAAGATATGTTTCTTTGAAACCATTCAATATTAATGATATATGGGTGATTATCTAAATATTGAATATTTCTTTTTCATTCTAATTGCCTAATTTTATTCCAGGTTCACTGTTTTGTAATTTTTTCTGTGCATAAACTTATGTGTCGTGTAAAATTTTAAACATTTTGTGCTATAGTACATATTCATTTATAAATTGTTTTGAGGAACTTGGACAAGATTTGCTCTCAAAGACTTGCATATGTCATCTGTTTGGAGTCAGAATGGTATTAATACACCTTTTCACGGTTACAAAAGTGCGCATGCTCAGACATAGGCGCCATCTTAATTTAAGATAATTTAAGATAAATCAAAGATGTTAACCCCACTGACCTCTAGAGGTCAGTGGTTTCTTAATTAAGATAGCGCCCATGCAAATATGATGTGAGCGCACAGCGCAGGCATCTGAAAACATTGATGACATCACTGCCTGCGCTGTGCACTCACATCATTTTGCATGGGCGCTATCTTAATACGCGAAACCCCTGACCTCTAGAGGTCAATGGTTTGTTTATCTTAAATTAAGATGGCGCCTTAACCGTGAAAAGGTGTATTCGGTGTTAAATGAAATGAGATAATGCCCTCGGCTGCAAATAGATGATATTATGTGTTGTAACAAAAGTATAAGTGCACATTATTCAACATTTCATTGCTATTTATATTCAGTGACCAAATGTCTTAGATACCACATTGGTTTAAGCAATGGATTAGGATGTGGATTATAATTTTGTTGAGCAGAAAACTATATCAAGAGTATTAAATACAGATATATGTGTTCAAAAGTTTTTTATATACTGGTAATGTTATGAATTTACTGATATTCTACAACTCCATACATCTCAATGCTATGAACTTTAATAAGAATCTGTTGCACAAGCATGATTGAAATTAATTTTTAAGATACATGTCTCTCTGAAAATCAAGATATATAGATGATGATAAAAACAACATTCAGTGGTCAATATGGTTTTTCTTTTCATAAACACATCCTCAAGACAAAAAAGGAATTATTTAAGGAAAACGCCTTAAGGTTGGCTTGTATTCCCTTTCCTCTGTGTGTTTTTGTTGCATCCCTTTTTACATTTTAGTCCCCATGGGATAAAGGAGATGTAATATTCATGTTCAGAATTTGTTGTGGTTCCCATTGATTTTAATTGATTTATATTTTATTGAAAGTAACTCATTGTATCTGAACAGTGTTGCCAATTTGCTCATTGCTCAACAAGATATCCAATATTGTCTACTACAAAATAGATTATTAATCATCAAAGTCTTCACTATTATCAATACTTACCCCTAAATCGAGCCCAACCTAAATTTGAAATGTGATATTGTAATGGAAAATGTTTGTAACGATGTAAGCAAAAACGAAATCACTTTGTTCTGTCATGTACTATAAACTTGTACTTATATTTCTGAAATACCGAAGTTCTTGTACTTGTTTTGTGACCTTGATTGTTGTACATACCATGTGACACATCCACTCATCTCTTTTTGCTGTACCACCGTGTTATCTATATGAATAAATGCAATATGGAATCATTGTTCTTCTTTGTGAATGTCTAATTTATGGTGTGATTCATACTTAGAAAATTGGAATAGATTGATATGGGGTGTAAAAAAATGACAACCAAATTTTGTTGACAATATCTTAAAGCCTATCTGCACTAGTTTGGCCGAGGGATTAGACCTCCCTGCATGGTCACTGGCAGGTGGTTATCTCATCAAATCAGCTCTCAATTAACATAAGAAAAAGGGATCATGGGGGACCAATGGGTACTACTTCAACATTGTTTGCTATATAGAGGGCGCAAGTAGCTATAAGTAGTGCAGTGGGGCTTTAAAAAGAACTTGATTATCCTCAAAAATAGTATATCCTAAACTTTGTCTCACAAAAGCAAGCATAACTTTGTAGTTGTACCTTAATTCACACAAACGCTTGGATATACGACTATAATATGACCTATGAAATTTAATTGAGGATAATCAAGTAATTTTTAAGATATTGCCAATCAAAATCTCAGTGCATTTTAGACACCCTACGTACTTTGTATTTTGTTATAATGATATCATGACCCCACAGAACGGTGAGATTGGAAGAAAGGAAATGTACAACTTTCACAGTATCATTCTTGTTTATGGAAAAAATGTGATAACATTTTTTTTGTATTGCTGTCGCGGAGTAATTATCTTGGACTAGTGCCTCCCCCAGCCAGAAATCCTGAACCCACCACTGATTATATTTGTAGGGAAAGACATTAATCTGAATTTGCCATTCTCCACACAGGTGAAATAAATGGGTACCAGGTCAAACGAAAATTCTTGAATGCTTTAGCGCCTTATCATGGCGTCGATGCTACAACCAAGATAATAATATGATACTTCGTACTATAAAGCGCAGTCGAGTATAATTTATATAGTGGCTGTACTATATAAAAAGACATACCGGGGTATTTATTATTATTATCAAAATATGCATCTCAATTTATTCAAAAGCTATTCCTTGCAAGGAGGTTGACAAAACTATCTATATCGATTGTTTATTTGTTTTCAGTCTCGTGGTAGCACTCTCTGAAATAAGCAATACCTAGTCCATATAGAATATCTATATAAAGAATTGTAATGATGAAGAAAGTAGGACAATTAAGATGAGAACAAACATGTAAGATATAAAAACAAGTTATATGTGGACAGGCTTGAGAAATATTTAACAATATAAAGGGTGTTCCTACATCCAGCCTCTTACTAATGAAGCTATGAAGGGGGCATGGATAACCGTGCCCCTTTCCCCTGACCACAGCCCCCTCCCCAATCAAAGATACAGAGAAAAGAGTAGAGATGGGTAGAATGTGCCCCTAGTCAAATTAGTCGTTAAAATGAAGGAAATAAAAAGATAGGTAGAGATGGGAAGCTTGAAAAGAGGATGATATTATAACCTCCCTGCACCCTTGCTCACCCTGTGGCCATGTTCTCCCACACACACACCATCACTCCCTCAAGGGTTTATAAATTTCAAATTTATTTTTACATAAGTAAATACAAAAACGGGTATAAATTTATAAATCGAATTGGGTTACAAAGAAATCATTGGAAAATGCATACAATTACTAATTTTAAAAATCAAAATCCTTAAAAATAAGATACAAATGATTTATTGAAAATTCTCAAATATACAAGTAATCAATATACAATATCAAAAGGAGAAGAAAATACTCAGTTTGAGATTACACTGTATCTAGTATACTTACTAGTAATCACAAAAGAAAA
>CP137676.1:24394555-24424555 GCA_037976565.1 Mesocentrotus franciscanus
TTGTTTGATGAAATGACATGAAATGACAAGCATTGTAACATAAACTCATGTCCATGCAGATGTTCAGGCACATAAATCTTCCTCTAATATGATGTGCTGGTTTTCAACATTTTGTTCTTCCCATACACATCCTTGGTCAATATCCTACGGTATAGCTGAATTCCTAGCTTCAAGCAGACCAAACACCATACCTACTAACACTAGCCTCAACTGTAAACCCAATCTCAATCTCAAAGCAGCCTAACCCTATAATCTTTGACAGAATAAAGCCCAGAACAATCATTGTTGGATATCTATAGCGACATATTACAAAGTTTGAAAAGCATGAGTTCCATATTTTCCATAAATACCATTTTAAAATTGAAATTAAAATTGAATTTCACCCTAATGTAATCAAGGATAGCACACTGCAGAACTAAACAACTCTTCCCTTTCACAAGGCATTGGATGTGGTATTGTGAGGCAAATTTCCTAGAAACTCATATCCATTATTCCATCCAATTGATTTTTTCTCTCACTCCTAAATAGACCATTGTTGATCAAATGCAAAATTACATTAATCATACTCCTCTGAAGTTGTCCCCAGAAGGTATGCCATTTTCCCCTTTTCTATGAACTTCAAAGAGTAGAGTTTCCTAATGCAATTTGATAGTCTCTAGGTGCAATGTATAAATAGACAATTGGCCTACTTTTGACATAAGTCAATCCACACCCCTCGATAAGTCTTGAACTTTTGAGTTCACACTGGTGGCAAACCTGGTTTTAGAAATTAAGCAGTGCAGATGTACATTATATAACAAATGGGTTATCATATAAGAATGTGAACTTAACAGCTGAACACATATTTAATGTTTTACTTCATGTTTTTCATAATCTGGTCATTTTGCAGAGGTGTCATGGTCTATTGGATGCATCAGTTGACTGTGGATCATATGGTTTATGGTTCAAGTCCTGCCGAAGCACCACTTATATCCTTTGGCTAGACATTAATCTACATTAGCCACTCTCCAACCCGGCCCGTCTTATAAAGAGTTGTGATTGATCCAAATCAATCGCAAGTTTGCAGTCTCCTATCCTTTATGTACATAGTTGCAATTGCCGATATTGATCTCAAATAAGTTGCGATTAATATCAACTCTATTTCAGACAGGGCCCTGGTGTATATTATTAAAGGAATACCTGGTAGCAATTTATTCCTCAAATGCTTGAGTGCTTTAGGGCAGCTGGTCTAAAGCCAGGGTAATAATTTTGTAGACACCTTGAGCATCACCTGCGATGGATATGTGTACAGTATAAATGTAGCTCTTACTATCTTTTATTATTTTTCTCACTCAATTACGTTAAGATATTTTCAATCTTCCACTATCTGCATTCATATGACACATCAAGCTACTGTTGTTTTATAGCTATTGCAAAATTTCCATGCAAAGTGTTGGAACATCAAGTCACTGATAAAAAAATGCCACCAGGTGAAGTATTGCCTTTAACAAGGATTTATGAGGTGAAATCCTCTTTTTTCCACCAATATCCATTCATCAATTTCACTTAAAAAACCAAGATATACAAAATAGATAGGTTTCTTTTTAAAACCATATTTTGGCATGAGCTCTCCGATGTGCCTTTTAGCAGTTTGAGACATGTCAAGAGTTTTCTTTATAATTGAACCACTTTCACAATTACTGAAGAAGAAAAAAAAATCAAAAACATCATGGAAGAGGTTCTTTCTTCAACTACTTTTCAATGTGAATAATCTTATAATTTAGCCTTAAACCTATTTTGGGGGAATTTGTTACTTTCGGTTCAATTCAGAGTCAATTACCATTCTTTGTTACTCTTTTGCAAGGGCAGGTTAGCAATTACATGGATTCACGATTTTCGCCCTGAAAATTGGCTCTCAGCAAATTGCAAATACTGATGTATCACTAAAAAGTAACCATCAATAATACTGCCATGTCTGTCTGTCTTGGGAATTCTTTGTAGTAATTCACACTATCAAACCTAAAAAAGGTGTTTAAAAAATGTCCTCAATAACCCTGATTCTAGCATTTTTCTTGCTTTTTATTTGATTAGATCTCTCATATTCCTGTCCCAGAGCATGAATGTAAACACAATCTGACCAATTTCTGGCTGTTCTTGCCTTGCGAAGGGACATTGATGCCACGTTGCTTCACGCAACATTGGGCCTTTTCACGAGAGGAAAATGATATAAGAAACTGTTGTTAAGTAGAATCCCATTCAATGAGTGTATTTCAAGAATGGTGTGGTGTAAATGTGGCATGTATATTTAATTATATTATATATTAATTTTTGTGTGCATATTACTCCTTCTGTAGCAAACCTTATTTTGATGGTGGGCAAAGTTCATACGCTTGTAAAATCAAACATTTCTGAAATAAAACTGTTGTAAGTTGTTAACGACAGATGTCTGAAGGGCAAGCAACTACCGGTATTGATAATATTTAAAAAATGACATTTTATAATTTTATTTAATGTATCAAGCTTTAACAAATCTGGACCACTTGTGGAAGTCATGAAAGTGTCTTGAATACAAAGTTTTGTGTTATACAGAATACAACGTTCACAGGGTCAGTCAACTATGACCATTTACTGAGTCTGGTTGAAATAATGCCCAAACCAGTGTCACTATACAAAGTTTTCCCAACATTTTGCTAAACAACATTATGTCTCACTGATGCAAGCAAAATATAATAGATTAGGGCCCATATCAACAGTTATCATTCATGTAGTTTTTAAAATGTAAACAGGGGTTGAACTGTATTCTACCGCATGTGCTTACAGACAATCGCATGACCATTCAGAGTCATGATCGGATGATGACCTAATACTGTCATGTTCTCTATCATCTGTGTCAGCTATGTCCGCAGGATAGCCATGTGGGCAATATTTATAGTTAGGACATGGCTGCTTCATATGTTACAAAGGTAATATTACAAAGATTCTGATTCTTACACTGAAAACCTGTAATTACTCAAGCTATATGTAGAACTAGGGTTATCGCATGAAACGAATGGTTTCCTATGCCTGAACATGGAGAAAACTCTATATTTCTGCAAGAGTTTGACATTTGCAGAGTCATGATCAGATGATGAACTAATACTGTCACGTTAACCATCATCCATTAAAGCTGCAGTGGCGGATCCAGGATTTTGTTCAAAAATTCTCTGAGAAGCAACAAAAACAAAGACAAACAATAAAACAAACAAATAAACACATGATCTGCCGTTTTTCTTCCACTTTCCCTCTTCTTTTATGAGGCAGGGCAATTAACTCATATTCTTCACTATAGATTTAACACCCATCTGAATCCAAAGAGACAATATAGTCAAGATAAAACTATAGATTACTTTCATGTTTAAAAATGAAGATAACATAGTTTTATCAGATACTAAACTATTGGCCATGTATAGTCTACAGTTACAAACATTTGAGAAGGTGGTGGGAGCAATAGGATCATCGTCTGGCTCTCATGATTTACGTCATGTGTGTGTGGGTTCGAGTCCCGCGCTGAGCAGACAAAAATGCAAAAATGCAAAGACTATTGTCGCCGCTCAGGTTCAGGGGAATAAAAAACTCAGTTCAACGGACTAGAACGTTAACTGTAGGCCCTATGTGTAGGAGGGTCACACCCTATGCACGTTAATACACTACACTTCTCACAAAGGTCAGGGTGTAAACCCGGTGTTTAGCATGCCTGCATACACAAACTGGTAATCTTTACAGATATATTTGTGATAGGCTGCAAAGCCCTTTGAAGATTAACAAAAGAAGAAGAACATTACTATTACATCTACATCTTCATAAGATAATAATGATAATAGCAACAATAATACTACTACTACTAATAATACTACTAATAATACTAATAATAATAATTTATAACATGTTAAGCGCTTAATAATATATTTCTAAGCACATCAGATCATTGTTTACTATTGCTTTGGGGCTTATTGGTGCAATTTCAGGACAGCACACTTAACTGAATGCAACATTGAATATTTTTGATGGTGTTATCAGAGAATAGATTTTAACAACCACACTTTCCAAACAAATTTAATTAATACATTTCAAGGCTATCACAGACCATTTCATATCAGTCATATGACACCAAAATTGACAACTCCATTGTGAATGTTCTATTGATATGAGATACGAACAGGAAATTAAATGGATTACATGCTAGCATTCAAATGATTTTGATCCATTTCCTTTGTACATGCTCTTTCCCTCAATGAAACACATTTTGTCTGTGACTTGACCTTTTACATTATAGCATAAACCTCGCTTGATTTCAACAAAAGAATGCATGAATGATTTATTACCATTTGTGAAATATCATATAAAACGTATTTACAGGGTATAACAAAACTAAATGGTGATGGGAGACCACGAAATAGCACAAACAGCTAATGAAAATGTGATTCCCAGATATGTCACAATACATGCGATGTATTTCATTCCTACTTAAAATGCATATTAAGTACGATCTTATATTCCATAACAAATTGAATGAGCAAACTTATATGTCTTGCAAATGGAATGTATGTATGGAATTGTATGGAAATCCTTGTCCTCCTTGTTAAAAGATAAATCCCCTTTCTAAATTAATTTAAAAGAAAGCTTAAATTATACCTGTTATCTTCTTATCAATAGGTTGACTAATTTAATTTTCTAATTCAATACCCCAACACCTTTGTTTTACGTTATTTTTTTTCTCCGCCAAAATATTAATCTTATAACTTGATAATTTTTGGGACCATAAACCTGTCAAGCCTCAGTAGGCTTTTAATGATGGCCCCTTTTATTCTCCTTATTTTATATCAATTCATTTTACATCAATGTATGTTGTATTTTACCTTGAAATGATTTTTATGTATTCTAATGTTTTGCATGTATTTGAAACTAAAGAACTAATAAAGAATCAGTCTACAAATTAAAAATAAACTTAATAAGTACATTAACATACATTAATCTGTTATTCAAATAGCATGCTTTCTCTTAGCTCCTAATAAAATGATTTTAGTTAATGCATATAACTGAAAGCAAATCAGTTGAAATGCTAGAGTATCTTTTTAGTCACTGTCAAAATGGAAAATTCACATACAAAATACATTTTCATTGATGAACAAAATAGATTTTTTCTATACTAATGGTATCATTTATCATTTTGGAAGTATTTCCCTCTTAAATGCATCTATTCTAAAACATTTTGATACAAAAGAAATATAAGATGGTTGAATGTGATTACAGAGGATTTGCTTCATTTTTTCTTTCTTTCTTCTATATTGTTTGTTACTATTAAAATTATTTTCATGACTTCTATTATTTTAATATACATAAACAAACAAACAGACAAACAAATAAACAAACAAATAAACAAACAAATGTTTTCAATGCCATTTAGCCAATCTGTTGAAAAAAGCAACAGGCATATTTCAGTGCTTGTTTTCTTGGTTCTAACACTACCAAAACAACTGTTCTCTGGCTTGCACTGTATTATTTTGAATGTAAAAAGAAAAAAAATAATTATATTACCAATATACTATTGTCTGTAAGAGTCTCACAAATACATTTACACTTTATCACTCAATTTCTTTTAGTGCCCTCTACTTTTCACACACTTTATCAGAATTACAAGAATTTCCAACTACTTGTAGAGTAGATGTCTTGAAGTGCCCCAAATCAATATGAGATGGTAGAGTAGTGTATCAATCAAAAGTTAAGATACCGTAAGGACGGTGTGTCCCAGATACAATGTACAAGAAACTGAATGTGTCTCCTGCTCGAATCCCCACGGTACAATTTACGTGATATTCACAAGGTGGCATTTGTGCATTTCAATGATTTTCATGTATTTTCTCTCTTCAAAGATCCATCTCGGAAGCAATGGCACACACATTACGGCACTGAGTTTGTCGTTGAATGTGAGGATGATATATCATATCCTGCGGGAAGTGTTGATGGAGATGAATGCTTGACATTTCTAACTTTGTCTCCTAACTTGCCAGACAGTGAGGTCAAAATTAACACGATTACCTCACACATTATTCGCTCGCTTGCTCTCTCTCTCTCTCTCTTCCTCACTCTCTCTCTCTTTCATGATCCACTTTTCAAATGTCTCTTTACAAATTTGCACCTTTTCCTCCCTTTTCTCTATTTCTTCTCTTCACATTTCTATTTTCTTCTTGTCTATCCCATTCTTACATAACTCTTCTCAAGTCTCGTTTTTTTAGTATCTCATGTATTTTTACCCTACTGCATTCCTTCTAATTTTCTACATTTTATTTTTGTATTTTCTATTCACTTTAATTGCACAGGATTAAAAAAAAATGTTTCTGCTCATTGCTCTGTTTTTCTTCAATTTTTAATTACATTTTAGTTTTTTCATTCATGTAGGCTTTCTCTAATAGGCCTATTTTCTTTACCCAATGTTCTCTCTCACTCTCTCCTTTCCCAGTTGTTCTCTCTCATTTAAATTGAAATCTATTCTCCTGTCTTTCATTTGCTGTTTCGGTCTCTTCTATCTCATTTGAATCTCTCTTCCCCTCTCTGTCTCTCTCTCTCTGTATCTCTCTCTCTCTCTCTATGTCTCTCTCTCTATATCTTTCTATGTCTCTCTCTTTCTGTCTCTCTCCATCTTGCTATCTCTCTTTCTCTCTGCCTCTCGCCTCTCTCTCTCTTTCTCTCGCTTTCTCTCACCTCTCTCTCTCACTTCTCTCTCTCTTTCTCTCCCTCTCTATCTTCTTCCCTCTTTCTCTCTTCTTCCCCTTTGCTTCTCTCCTTCTAAATTTGAGTCCTCTTCAAATCTCCTCACTTTCATTTATCTTTTGGTTTCATGCATTTCTCCTACTCTTTCAATCTACCTACGTTTCCCTCTTGTCTTTCTGTCCAATGGTCTTATTTTCTTCTTTTCACCCTCCTTTTCTCATTATTACAGATCCCCCTTTCTTTCTCATCCATCATTTCTGTCTCGACAGCATTTCTCACTAGACACCCTTTCTCTTATCTTCTCCCCTTTCTCTCTCTGTCTCCCCTTTTCTCTTTCCATCTCCCCTTTCCTCAATTGTTTTCTGATGCTCATCTTGAAGTGTGACCAATTTCAGCTGAATGCCAGTATAATATATCATCACCATGGCGATTGCTGTCATGATGAGGATTCACACCCCTAGAGCAAGGGCTTTAATATAAGCACAAGCATGTTACTATCAACTGTTCTAACTTCTATCAGAAAACTGCTATGCATGCTGGGTGTCTAAATATACCTAGCAACTGAGAACATATTCATGCTCTCCATGAGAGCCTAAACACCCCTCACAATTGAATCATATCTCATTGAAATCTAATATATAACAGTTTAACAAAAATATGTATTCTGCATTGTGTAAAAAGAGATCATCATCTTGTAAAGATGAGGGAAGTCACTCTTTATAGCCAATTTAAACTGTTGCCAAAGAACTCCTGATCACTTTGCAAGTTGACTTGAATCTTTACCTCATTGCGTTTGGTCACTAAAAAGTTATAACAGCATTTAGGTATTCTATTCCATCTAAATCCTGATGATCTTATCTCAGAGTACACTACACCCCCAACCCCCCCCACCATCCTAGACTTTAAACTAACAACGACAGCGTTACACCTTTAAGTCTGATTGCTAAAACTCTTCAAACTCCTCTCCAGCTTTATTAAAAAGGAAACAACCGGCATATTAGAGGAAGGCTTTTCAAGAGTTTCATCATGGAAAAGAAGGTTGAAAAAGTCAAGGGATGGTTTGCAGAGCTGTTATCCACAAGATCTTGCGACACTTTAGCCCCCTGCCCTTTTCACCCTTAATTTTGAAGTAATGCAACGAGCCATCAAAGTGCAGACACCTTTCTTTCTGTGCTACAAACTCCAAGATGGAAATGAATTCTTGTAGGATTCCCTCTGATTACTGGGTTCTGCAAATAACTGGGAGGTTATTTCCCACCTCCTTGTCTTCAAATTATAATGATGAACGAACCCTCAGGACCCTGCCGGATGTCTAGCCAGCGGCTTCTCGTCACATGATTGCAATGTTGGTTACAGTGTGACTGGGCAACAAGTGTAATGTCAACAGTGACTGCCCGGCTGTCTCTGCAGGCTAATGGGGATTATTACACTTTATTCAAGCTTTTCTGATCCGTTTTGCGATAGATGCTGATTCTGAGATGTTCGACATGGATGACGGCCTATGGATTGTTACATGGTCACATGCACAACCTTTAGACGTTACTGCCCTTACAACAATATTCAGAAGAAACACTGAAGCATGGGTGTCTTAATTTGTGAAAGACCTTTCTGGAATGAAAACCGCAACCACGTCATTCAAAGTTAACTCATGTGAGCCAATCGTGGAGACATTCTGACCACACAACAACCCCGCAGCTATCTTACATATCTCTTCTCATTACCATGGAAACTTTAATAGGGGGAAAAATGTTGTGAAAGATGGAGACAAGATTCAAGCAATGAATAGGATGAACTGCCGAAAGGGCATTATCTCTCTTCGAAAATGACCCAAGTTAATCTCAGTCTTGGTCTCAAAAGACAAACTGTTATGACTAATTAAGCAAAGTTTGTAAAGAAATGACAAGCCCACATCAATGATCCTTGTGTAACCAAAAGAAAAGCATAAAGGTAGATCAGTTAAAGGAATTAATAATCCTGAGCTACGCTAATTTATCACCACTAAAGTCCTTCTACAAGGCATATGATACCATCTGTTTGGAGCCAGAAGGCCATTAACTCTGTGTTAAGTATGAGTTTAATGGCCTTCGGGATCCAAACAGATGATATTCAAAATAGATTCAGAGCTTTAATTTGATAATACTGCTACAAATCAATTATTGTTGAACTAGGAGAGATTTCAGAATCAAGAGTGAAGTATGTACCTTTCAACTATTGACTTTACAGGATGTATTGCCTATGGAATTATTGGCAGTACAGAATTTTCCAAGATCCTTAGAAATATTGAAACAAAACAGCAATAAGTATCATTTTTAAAGTGTATCATTTTTAATAGTGTACCAATCAGCTAGAATTATAATAATAATAGGTACATTTATATAGTGGAGCTACTATGTGAACATACTCTACTGCGCTTGATACAAAGTATCATATCATTATCCCGGCTGTAGCTGAGCTGCCATGATTAGTTACTAAAGCATTCCAGGAACTTCTTCCTACCAGGTACCTATTTACCTCACCTGGGTGGAAAGTGGCAAATGTATATTAATGTCTTGCCAAAGGACATTAGAGCACCGACGGGACTCGACCCGCGAACCATGGGATCCACAGTCCGGTGACATATCCACTAGACTACGATACCTCTACATGAATGTAGAACATCAATCTCTAAAAACTTAACCAGGAATTCTATGGGTTAACAGTTAAGAAGTATGAAGAATAGGTAACATTAAACCCACCATACAGAACCCAAGTCCAACTTAGGTTGTGTGCATGCCTTATGCTCCTACAAGTACGTACGGGTGCATTGACTGGTGTACTCACTAGATCTTTTGTGTGTATTGAGAGTGTACTTGCACCTGCAATATCTCTTTATAGAAGTCATATTTGAAGCTCGTATTTTGAATAAAGTATAGCAAAATGGAACCCCTAACAAAATATTCTGGTGATTGGTACACTCTAGAGGAACCAATCACCTGAAGAGGTTTGTTCTGTGTGATTTAATTGTGGTTTTAATGCTAGTGTCCTACATTAAAATATTATCTGTAATATGTTTTTATGACCGTAGACTCTTAGGGAAATGAGCTTTTGCTATTGAGGTGTCCCAACACATGAGAGAGAAAATGAATGAATGAACGAAAACCAGTTTTGAATATTATGTCAATCGAAGGATATCAGAAAGTTTATATATTGAAACTGCATTGAAATACGCAAATGCAACTAGTATGTAGACTAGTCAAGGCACTCATGTAAAAGTAAGTAAGCGCATAGATTAAAGTAAACTCAGTGTTCACTCTGCATTCAAGGAGCTATCTGTGAGCAGTTTGGTTTCAATTTTGATATTCTTGAGACAAGTCGAGATGGAAAAGAGATGTAAACCACAAGCAACTGAAACCACTTTAGAAACACCTCCAGCTACAAATAAGGACCATTCTTGAGTGATCTTTGGTTAATACATCAGTGGTCATCACTGCTACAACTCTGCTTCACCCCTTCACCATGAAGCCACAACTCCATCTACTCCCCTCGTGTTCAGACTTTCTAAATTAATCAATCATATAATTATACGATAAGTAATGACTGTTTTCTAGCCTGAACGTTGTATAATAAAACATGGTTTTGCAAAACGAATGTTTGAGCATTGTTTCAAATGAAATCTTAATAAAGAATCAGTCTGAATGTTTTATTGTACGAAAACCGTCAAACTGGGCAGGGCTTATCATGAGTGTGCACTGATGATTAGCCAGCTATAACATCAATACCTCTTCAAAACTATTTTCTTCGGGTAGCTTAGCGAAATGTAGTGGCACGAAAAGACGCGTCTGAAACGCAAAATGCATAATTGTGGAAAATCATAATTTTACCACAAAAAGTAGCACAACATTGTTAGGATATATGGAGCTGGTACATACATATACCATCTCGATGAGGCTAATAATGTTAGCAGCTAGCTTAACTTGTATGTAAAAAAAATAAACCTTTTGAATAACAAACAACACAAACTACATGTGTTATGCATTTTGCATTCTAGATCCATCTTTTTGGGCCATTACATTTCCCTAAGCTACCTCATACAACATTTCTTTAAATACAATGTTGTTAACCAGTGTGAACACTCCTTCTTTATACAGCGATTCTTTACGCGAGTTTCGTTAAAACTTCCTCCAGTCTCAACAGGCTTTCAGACCATAACGTGCTTGTGGAGCATAAATAAAAGATGCCTGTTAATTTTTCATGCATTCTCCACGGGCTGTCCCTCGGTCATTCAACCCACAAAAAACCAAGATCTATTTTGGTCCCTCTTATCTGGGTTGCACAAAAATGGTGCTCCCAGGGAGTATTATGCTGTTACAGGGGTGTTCTCACTTGTACAAGTAATCACGATGAAGCACATATACAGCTCTGATTGAATATCCATTTCAGAATTGCTCCCTAATTGCTTTCTAAAATATTAACTGATAGTAATCAGATCCTTGGATTGAAATGTAAGTTAACAGGGCAATCCCCTCGAGTGAAGCATTCCTGTATCAATACCTGTTTCTTTTACAGCACTTTTCAATTTACAAGTAACTGATCAAAGTGATTGGCTTTACAGTGTGATACCCGGTACTCATCCAGCCATTAGAGTGTTGCCCCGCCCCCACTTTCAAGGAGAAAGGCATCCAACTCACCCCCCCCCCCATACATTCTTTTAGGATTTTTGCCTCCCCTCCCCCATCCACTTCAAGGAGAAAAACCAACCAATGGCCAAACTACTCTTTTTTCACGAAGGATTTTGACCCCTCCCTTCACTTGCAGCTTTTGGCAGATTTGTATACCATGCCTGACTTCAAGATGCCCCCATTTCTATCGCTCTCCCAGGTTTTTCCAAGTATAATTTCTTGCATAGCCCCATTCCTGAAAATGCTCAGATATGATACGCAATGACAGGCTCTGAAAATGTGAAATCAACGAGGCATTAGAGGATATTGCCCGAGACAATTCCTCATGCATGAATACATCATGAGATTATCATATGAAGTGGATTGAACGATGAGTTTTTATCTCAAATATTTGTTCGCTCTTGGGTTCTTCAGGCATCCATACGAGCCAAGCGTATTTTCAATATCTATACTCAGTTCATCGCTGAAGCATAATTAATTACATCAAATATTTTTTATCGGCATGATGCCTTTTACTATACTCTTTAGCTCGCTGCATCGGCTGACTGTCTGAGTTTATTTTAAAGAATCTACACAGCGAGTTTTACTTATGATATGGATAGTAAGAAAAGGCAAATTCAATACTTTTGCCTGTTGAGAAGCTAGAGGGCATTAACTCTGTATGAAAGTATATCATTTAATACCCTTCTGAATCTCAATGTACAACCTGCATCTTTCTTTCTTACCTGTCGGCTGCGGAAGCTGACACAGTAACTGCACACTCTGACAACCACGTTCAATCGAGTACTCCTCAAATTGGCAATTGGAGAGATGGGTGCTATTGTCCCTACAATGAAAGTTCTCATAAAGGATCGGGTAGGTATCTTTGTCCAGTGGAGTGACAAGTTCTGAATGTGAAGCCAGTGCTGCACCTGGGTAGCCCATTTGCCTGCAGACGATGTGAGCTTCGGTGATTGTCCAGGTGTTGTTGCAGACAGTACCCCAAGAGCCTTGGTAGAAGATGACCAGGAGACCAGCGTTAGCAACATGGCCGTTGATGAGTTTTGCTGAGAAATCTGAAAGAGAGAAGATGAAAGATAGGTTCAATATCACCAATAAATATGCACTGTACAATCAAATAAATTATCAAAGATGAGATGAAGAGAAATTGAAGAGAATATACAAAGAGTCATGAAGATTCAAATCATACAACAAATAATGCTGCAAGTTGAAAGATGGCTGGTTTTACATGTGAATTAGAAAGAGAGAAGGTACTACTACATAAATTTAAGAAATAGGAAAATAAACAGAAAAAGAGATAGAGAAAGAATAGAGAGAGAGAGAGAGAGTTGGACAGAGAGAGAGAGAGAGAGACAGTGTGTGGCCATGGTTGAGTTCGGATGTGTGCTGGTGGTGCTCCGGTAAAACGGGCCATCCACCTGCTTTCCGAGAAGCAATTAATAATAAAAAATATATCATCTTCAAAAGCTCAGTGTATGGAGTCTTTTGGGATCATTGATCTTTATTTTGGATCATCATTTTATAGTTTTATCATCGCTTTTACATCTCAAATTTGTTCTTTGGAAAAGGATTATTATTTCAAATCATCATAGCATTGTTTTTCATCAAAGTCATAGTAAGTGTATTGGCTGGGAAAACGCATCCAACATGCACCTCAATCTTACCAACGCGCAGCGCAACCAGTCAGCTGTGGCTCAATCTTCAATTGTGACGTCATCAGAGTTAAAGGAACTGAAGACCACTCTGTGCATTTAATTAGATGTATTTTGGAATTACTACAGCTTTGCCAAGTTCATCTACTAGTGGATTCGCAAGTCAATTCCAGATGTATCAAGTAAGATCTTTCCTTATTTGCTTCATTATTATCTACACATTCTTATCACTGCATCACTGCGTCTCGCTTCACAGAATCTAAAGAAACCTGAGCGAAAACCCGCACGGTCAGTGTGACCGAGGCCCTCACGCTGCAATACTCCCTGAGAAGTTACAGTGAAACCACTCTACAATGAGTGTGACCATGGCCTGCTCGCTGCAAAGTTTCGTGAGAAACGCCAGCGAGGTGTGACCGGGGCCTGCTCGCTTCAGTGCGAGGTGAGACCGGGGCCTGCTCGCTTCAGTGCTTCGTGAGAAACCTCAGTGAGCTTGAGACCTTGGCGTGAATGAATCGGGTGCGTAAACCGGGACTCCTTCATGCTTGAATGCATGGCTCGCGCTTTGCACGGCTGTTGCCTCGCAACAGAGCCACGGGCCGTGAAGCCTTGGGCCTCTACCGGACGGACAGACCCGCGAGGGGGAGAGCCACTAGTAGGAGTCTCTATATTCAGCGTAACCGAATCTCTAGACCTTGACATACTGGCGCCGGAGCAAGCCCGCTGGCTGGCCCGGACGCTGTATCTGTCGGTAACTTACTACAGGGCAAAACTCCCGACACACCCGGCAAAAATACCCAGTGCGTGGAGAAACCTGCCCCGAGCCTGTACTCGAGGTGCCCTTATACCCCCCCCCGCCTTTTGAATGACTGCGAAAAAGAGAGAGGAAGTTGCATGTGGGCGTGGCGCGCACGTGACAGGTGGGATAGCGGTCTTGGGGTGGGGGTATGCACATCTGTGACTTTTTTATTTCGATGACTGCTTTGTTTGGAGGACTAAGCAATAATAGGTAGATACATATGATTTATTGTGGTAAATAATCTCGCTCATCTTCCGGCTCAGGACTATATCACACAAGTCATCCAGTCGACGAGAGCCACCCAACCACATTCATATCAGATGCCATACTCAAGAACTGAATCGCATCGGCATTCATTCTTTCCGAGAACAGTAAGGAGTTGGAATTCCCTGCCCTCAGAAATCATTGCAGCGCCATCTGTTGGAGTCTTCCGTGGTCGACTGCAGACGGTTGGTGTCAGTGGCTAGTCTCCCTCCATCTTATACATGAGCTTGTAAATATTTTGTAAATAAACTGTATTATAATGTAAATAGCACTCGAATGGACGTAAATTGCGGTTCACACACATACTTTGCAAGAATCTTCAATCAATTGAAGGAGGCAGACTTAATCAGAAGAAGAAGAAGAAGAGAGCAATGGATATCAAAAGGGACGAATACAGAGGACCAAGGAAAATTGACAATTTCAATTCTACATCAAATGATAACAAAGCTACAACATACATAGTTGTGATGCAATATCTATCCTGAGTGACATGAATAGAGCTAAGATAGGAATAGCAAACACCATATGAAATATACTTGCAGATATCAATGGCCATGGTTGTGTTCATTTGCTTTATACATGCATCACCAAAATTATCAAAAGGATCCAAACATTTCTCACTTAATGATGGGCACTTGCTTGATCCTCTCACATTTGTTTCTAAAAACGTTTTGGAACAGTGTAAGGCACACCACAAACTGTAATCTCACTTCCCAATGTAAAAAATGATTATACCTAACCTCATCTGCTGAATAAAACATCAATCCCAACATTGACTCTCCAAGGTCATGCAAAAACCACTCTGACATTGTACTCCAGCACATCGGAGGAAACTTGAGATGACACTTTTCCTTTCCCAACAGACAATCTTTGAATGCAACAACTCAAATGACACGAACGTGGTCGCCTTCCTTCGGCAGGAAAGCAAAGTCACGTCTGAAACATCGTCAATCAATTTGGAGGTAACTCCCCTGATGTTTCCCCAGTCCCCTCCGAATGCCATTCAAGGTCATGAAAGTTTTATGGAAAGAGCCACAGTGATATGGAAATATTGTGAGATTATGTTCATCTTTTCGACAAATGTACTTTCATTCTTAAGACCAGGCTGGATTTCCAATGTGCTTGCATAGGTGAATAGGGCTTCATTCTGAGTAAGTTGAACTGCCAAAAATACAGTGAAACATTTTGGGGCTACGTTCCCAAAATCATGGTAATAAACAGCCAAACAATCATATAAAGTAAACACTTGTTGAATGGATCTTTCACAAAATGAAAATTCAAGGGTATTTATAGCATATATTTTCTTTTATACATGCACTTTACAGAAAGAAACAATGTCAACATCTTCAATTCCAGTTATTTCCACATTTGGTTAAAAAACAAAGAAATACAATCAACAAGAAAAAGTGTCATCTCAAGTTTCCTTTGTCGTTCTGTAGTGCAATGTCAGAGTGGTTTTAAGTGACCTTGGAGTGGTAATATGTTTTATGCAGCAGATGAGATTAAGAATTATCCTTGTACAGTGTGAAGTGAGATTACAGTTTGTGGTACCTGTATGCATTGTATTAAATCACACAAAATCTTAAAAGTTCATTGCTTTTTATTTTGTTAAACATGCTTAAGATAAACGCTGTTTAAAATTAATCAAATTATGAAAAAATTGACAAGCCACCCAGACAATTCATCTACTGATATGTCTGCCCTTCAAGTGGTCGATGAATGTTTGATCTATTATGCAAACAATAGGGACTTCAGCTCTTCCCTGTAAAAGCCTGACACGGGCCACTATCACCCACTATTATCCACTCATCACTCTAGTTGCATGCACTCAGTATGTAATGACATCTGTATAGTTGTCTATGTCAACATCTAACTTAAAAAGCTACTCTCATGCACACGCCAGCAATTTTTGATCATTGTCGCCTTTCCATGAAGGTAGTCTTGATATTATGACATTACTAGCAGGACCCGTGGAAAATCCACGGGATTCTAGGGAGGGTGGGGGGTTGAAAATAGATATGTGCTAACGATTATTATTATCAATATTATTATATATTTTTTTTTTTTTATTTTTTTAAATAATATTTTTTAAAGATAATTTCTTTTTATCATTTTATAATTTTTCTTCTTCTTTTCATTAATATTGTACTCGTTAGAATATCAACCTTTAGTTTGCTGTCCCATGTATCATTTTGAATTTTTTTTTTATAAATATGTATCATGTAATAAAACTTGAAAATTGGAAGAAAACAGTGAAATCAATAAGTTGTAATTAAAATTGATGCATATATTTTAGACTAATACTTTCTTTTTACTTTCGTTAATTACGATTATTGTCGTCACTTAAATTCGTTCCTACTTCAGGGTTTTTAGGCATTTAATTACGGTCAGATGAGTATAATTTGATACCTTATTTGTGGCACTGGCAGGTCACTCATTGGCGTGGGGTCCAGGGGGCGGAGCCCTCAGAAGCTCAGGGGTTTTAGGCATTTAATCACGGTCAGATGAGCATATTGTGATACCTCATTATTTTGTGACACTGGCAGGTCACAATTTTTTCTTTCTTTCTTTCTATTTCTCTTTAATATACTTTTTCCACAAAAGTGGGGAGGGGTGGAGCTCGAGCCCCGAGCCCTGCCGTTCGCGGACCCTGACATGTAGGCTTCTAAATAAGTATATTTTTTGCCCGACTGTAAATTTGGGAATTTGTCATTTTCCAACAAACGCATACAAAAGTATAATGTACTAAAAATCTCGGAAAATTATGTCATTTCAGCAACATTTGTAAATCACCGGTATCGAATTAGAAATAAACCACGTTTAAATTTCATTTGGGGCAGGCCCCAAGCACCCAAGCCCCGTCAGTACGCAAGCGCCCCCGATCTACACCTTGTTGGCGGGAAAAATCGCAACTGATCTCCCTACCTTTCTTCTTTCTCTTTTTTTTCTTTCCCTTCCCTTCTTTCTCTCTCTTTTAGGTGTGCTGGGGAAGGGAGGCAAGGCGATTCACAACTGCATGATCTCCTTCTTTTCACCCTTTTCTTTTCTTCTTACTCTTTTTTGTTCCATTTTAGCTCTCTTTTGTTGGCGGGGTGGGGGAGAGGCAAGGTTTTTGGCCCTCGATTCACAACTTGTTGGCGAGAAAATTGCAACTGATATCCCCTTCTTTTCCTTTCTTCCTCTTTTTTCTTTCTCTTTATCTCCTCTTTTCCTTTTTCTTTCCCTTTCCTTCCTTCTCTCTTATTTTGTTGATTAGGGAGGGGGTGGGAGGCAACAGCCGGGAGGCAAGGCCCTTTCGCGCCCCCATCTCCTTCTTATTTACACCTTTTCTTTTCTTCTTCCTCTTCTTTTTTTCCCTTTCTCTCCTCTTTCCCTTCTTTTCCTTCTCTCTCTCTCTTTTTTTTCTTTGCTGGGAGGGGGGACCAAGGCCCCCCCCTTGATCCGCGCCTGCTTCCACCTGTAGGCCTATCATTCCTTGCACACTTCTGTAATAGCATGTACGTACCGTACTCACATTCACATCACATTCAAAAAAGAAATAACATAAAACAACAATTGCACGGCTCAAACATGAAACATTGAATGATCTAAATACACGCTATATACAGGTACTACAGTATAGCTAGAGTGCTGCAGTTACCGCATAGGTTAAAATGCATTGTGTGAGCGCCGTGACTGGCCTGACACCGCTGGAGTTGCCCGTGCGGAGGCATGTGATATTACCTAAGCTCGCTGAATTTTTCTTCTCTTCAGTTATATGGTCTCGACAATTACAATCTATTTGCGTTATTATTGTTGTGATTTCAATGTAGTTTTCATGAAAAGACCAATAAAGCAGAAGCTTGGACTATGATTATGTTGGCATGGTCCACAGAATTTGTACAAATATATTCAAAGTAAAGATTTTACGAAAAATCGGACTGTTTGTGCCAATATATTGTAACCGTCGCACGAACTCGACTGTGTGTGTACGTGTGTGAGCGTAGAACCACGTATTACGTTGACGTCAGTTTGGCTGCTGCGTATATATAGCAAGATGCCTCACACGGGATAGGCCCAACCCATCGCATCATGCATGTGCTACGCTACATGACGTGAGTGGCGTGTCTCTTGATAGTGTATCTCTTTGATTAGACTGCATATAGCAAGATGCCTAACACGGGATAGGCCCGACCCTTTGCGACGTGCATATTTGCTACAACACATCATGGACTGGATTGTCTCTTGATAGTGTGATCTCTTTGATTAGACGTGCAGAGGGCGGGTGCACGCCTCGCCGACTCGCTCTCGGGTTCGTCGCCTCCTTGCACGGACGACGCCGGCCGTGCTCGTCCGCCCGTCCTCCCGGGACCCCGAAACCACCTTTTAACGACATGGACGGCGACCACGGGGTCGACGTGGCACGCGGCATGCCCGATCCCATCCATTTGGAATTGTGTCGCCGTTCCCGCGCCACGGCAGAGGCGGGCAGGGTCGAGGAAAGACGGGTTTGATGTCAAGAAATTCACATTAGGGAGTTTTCGCAAGCTCAACGCGGACGGAGAATCTGCGGTTCGTGTGCAAAATCGAGAAGCTACTATAGCAACAGTGGGGTGACCGCTGAGGTACTGAAATCTAGAACGGTGTTTAGCCAAATCTACGGGCGTTCTCAATGACACCCTAAGTGAATCAACAGCCAATCAGCGAGCTTGTAAAGATGGGCGCCGGCCGGGAACTTAATCAATTTTAGTCAGGCAGGAGATCGCGACGAACAAAATAACTAGGCTAGCCTGTCGTTTTAACCAGTTGGATTGACACGTTTACTCCTGGAATGATAGTAAAAATAATAATAATAGTGCAGTGGAGGAATCAAATAAGTAGAACCAGAAGAACTTAGAAGATCACATATTCAGACAATTCGAGGCTGGAGATGACGAATTTCAACGCGAATGGCTCTTCGTTCGGTGAGTTTCTTTTATTTTATCGATTAGGGTCTAGGCCTAGACCTCTAGTCTAGTATCTAGATCCAGGCCTATGTATTGTTTCTTAACTAGATCTAGGCCTAGACCTAGACTTTACTAGTCTATAGGGTCTAGGCCTAGCTCTAGAGGCCTACTATGCCTATGGATATAACTATGGATTGTTTTCAAATTGGATGATGAATTCTTAAAATATGAATTCAAAAAGCCGTTTTGTGGCTGTAGTGATAGCTAGTTAACAGAGTCTGCAAATACAGACTCGATCTAGCCTAGATCTAGGCTAGATCTAGACTATAAGTATAACTAAATATTAGAATAGAATGACCTGCAACTGCAAGCCGGTACCATGAGTGACTAAAGAAACTAATAGACCTAGATCTACTTGTATACATGATGTCATGAATAGGCCTACATGACTACAATTACAAAGATGTCTGACTGAAACTAGTCTTAAGTGCCTCAATAAAGCTAAGCTAGGCATACTCGCCTAGGCTATAGACTAGGCCCTACAACTTATTAATATTAGTTCAATCAAAGCTCTCTAAGTGAGTAGTAAGTGGTCTTTTATAATAAGAACATAATAGTGGCTGCTTGGTCGTGACAAGTTGTGCTACACTGCATGCTACTAGTAGTAGTAGGCTAGTAGTACTAGTAGACCCAGTACTAGTACTACTAGTAGGCCTAGTAGTAGTACTAGGCCTAGGTACTAAACACTACTAGTCGTGTACGGTGTAGATCTAAGTAGTCCCGTCTGTACTGTAATTGTATTGCGCAGGGCATTGGCATTGCATTGCGATGTTGTTGTAGTTGAGAGTAAAAACAAAACAAAAAAGTGCTCAGATGTTTTATGAATTGTATGTCACCAGTGGCGGGGTCTTGATTTTTTAAGCCCTTGCCATTTTCTGAGAACTGATGAAATGAAAGGTCAATCCAGTTGCTGTCCAATAATTTGCACAACGTTCCTCTAAATCGAATTTACTACTAGTAGACCTAGGTCTATTTGGTTAACATGGTTAAATCATTTTGAGGGTAGTTTACTACTTGATTCCTTCCAACTTTCTAAACACTTATCGTTTTCAAATAAAATATTGTGCATGTCATGTTTTGTTGAAATAGTGACTGATAAGATAGAGAGATTATCAACAACTATTTAGAAACTGGCTGGTTCAAAATTATTGAATAATTGTGGGGCCCCACAATAAAGCTTATTCTGTCATTAAAATTGTATGCTCTTTCGAATTTGTCACTCAGTTTTTCGTTATCTGACCAAAAAATTATATAGTGTAGCACCCTCTATACCAAAACTCAACTATCCCTTTGATATATTTTCAGTATTATGTAAACCAACATTCAGTAGTGTTCTCCATCTACAACATGAGATTGACTTTAAAACTCCTTTTTCTCTTCTGTTTTATATTGCATTTTAGACACCAAGGTGAATGCGGCACCACCACTACTCCAAAAAGGCCGAGAAACAGAGGGCGAGATACTCTTGCATTTCTGGACAGGAAGATGGAGTTGGAGCAGGAGATGAAGAGGGAAGATATGGAGAGGAGGAGAGAGGAAGAGGAGAGACAGCGAGCTGAAGAGATTGAGAGGAGACGAGAGGAAGAAGAGAGACAGGGAGCTGAATAAGCAATCCGAGAGCGTCGGTTTGAGCTTCTGCAACAACAGATGCTGCAGCAACATCAACAAGCCCTTCAACGACAACAACAAATGCAGCAACACAATCAACAGATGCAATCCATGATGATGGCCCTCATTAGCTCTTTAGAAAAGAAGTAAAGAACAATATCTTTTTTTCATCATTCATGTCTACTGAAATAAGTTTGAGTGACCAACAGTGATTATTTTACTTTGTCATAAGTTATAACCAATCTGTCTTGTCTGCTATATAGTACTATTTTTAAGCCTGCAGGACTTTTTAACAATATAACATTCTTGTTAAAGTATTGACTTTGACAGTTTTGCTAAGTCTTTGTGTATTAAGTTGTATGGTCTTCCTAAGAGTTACCCATCTGCCATTATGATATTCATATGCCAAAGATACATTGTGTTAACTTGTATATATATGCAATTAAACAACATCTTGCCTTTTTTATGTGTTTGACTTCCTTTTTCCTCCTTTTTATTTATTTATTTATTTATTGTTTTTTCCTGATATTTATACAGGGTGGCACATATCACCAATTTGGTGGTCTTCCATGAGGCCCTGTTTGGTTAGAATAAAACAAATAACAGCAGCTTAGTTTCATTTGTAGTTGGTGCTACCACATTTTTCTATGTGCCATTACCATTGCCAACATTACATTCAACTGCAAATCTGGATACCATAATATATGAAAGCAAGATATTGAACCTTAGTCTTTAGTAGGTGACTTTGACTGTGTTTACTTGTGTTGTACACATGTTACGTTTTCACAATGCCAACTTGTGTTAATATTATGAAGGTGTTGAGGCAAGTATGTCGTTCAACTTAATACTTTTACATGTTTAGCCTTCAGAGTAACTTGTTAACATAGTTTTGTTTAAGTAGCTACGCAAAGAAAATCACATTTTGAAATTATGCATCACTAGAGAGCTAGCGGATTATATATTATTATTATATAAGTTATAAGTCCCATAGACATCAGAGATCCAAGTAAACCAGCAATTACAGAAATCATCTCAGGATCGATACTAAATAATATTCTTTGCGCAGGTACTTCAAATGCTTCAATAGATCTTTGGTTTATTGTACATGTGTTTTCATAATGTAACTGGTAAGTTGTAAGTGATTGAAAGTTCAGGTTTTCAGCTTATTTCATGTATCTAACTTTATGGGTAATTTCATTGAAATGAAATAGGTGATATAGGCTAGAGTGGAATCATGTATTGCACTGTACTGTAGTTTTATTATTACTTCATATTTTCTACTTATTGATGTACTCATTGATGTATTCTATTTTATTGAGAAATAAACATTTAAAAGTACTTGATTTTAATGTTTTTTCTTATCACAGGTGTTTCTATGTTTTCATAAAATCTTAACTAGTTTGAACGCACGATGTAGCTATAAAAAAATGATCAAAATACAATGTTCCAGCAGTCCAAGCTAATGAAGCTGGACAATCTTGAAGGCGAGGAGGGGTGGGGGTGTGGTCATCCCACCAAAGGGGCTTATTTTTCTTTCAAAATGTTCACGTTTTTAACTTGACCATGGCATTTATGCTTAATAATTTCAAGAGTATGAGTAATGTGGTACTGTGGTTTGTGTGTGTATCTAATTATGTGTATGTGTGTTGTGTGTTGGGGGAGTGAGAAGGGATGACTAGTCTCTGTCCAGCCCTTTGGATTTGCAAATGATATGTGCAAACATTACGAACTTTCAAATTTTGTGCATTGTCGTGTTGGTAAGCTATTTGTTTTCATAACATCTATCCTTGGTTTATTTGTGCGTGTGTGTGTGTTTAATATTTTTTTATGAACATGAACCATACACCCTGTATATTGATCTGATCATTACAAAGCATACAGTACTGCTTCACACCATAGACTCACAAACATAATGCTGTATACAAGTACCGAATCGTGAAGGAACATTCACACTTAACTACCCAAATGGCCCGCACATTATATCCATACCCATAACATAACTGGATAGCAAAAACACACTTACAGAACTGTACATAAATACAGTTACACACCCCACAACACACCACATTCTATGATCTTCCAGTACTGTTTTTTTTTTGGGGGGTAAAAGAAATTGTGTGTTTGTAGCCATTAATTTCAGTTAAAATAAATTTATGTTACAATATCAACACTGATAGTTGGTTTATTTTCATAGAAGCAAGAACCTAATTTAATGACACACAATCTTGCAAAATTTTGGTGATACCATCTGGCGATACAAGAAATATAGCTTAAATTTAGACTGGTTTATATACAAAAACAGGCACAAAGTGATAAATGCACACACATACGATACACAAATACAAATTAAAAAACAACTACATTTCCCTACTACCTCAAGAACATATGTCCATCTGTATCATAAAATGCACTTCAATGTATTCTACTGGTATTAGAAAAATATTGTTTTGAGTTGTTCATCCAACTGACTCCAGCAACACCTCATTTTAACGAGGTCAGATAAGGTTCTGGTTACAAAGTGATTGCCGGTCCCATACCTTTTTTCTTTTCTTTTCTTTTTCCCACCCTGATAATATCGTTGAAATTGTCTAACTCAAAGTGACCACCATCATGTTGGAAATCAAGGTTGCCAGGTGTGTTGATATCATTAAGAAGCATGAACTCTACATCATCTATAATGTCGAAAGCATAGGCTGCCAGAAGTGCATTTGCACTCGATGTAAATTCGCCATGTTTGAAGGAGAGGGATATTCCCAAGCGGTGACGTCAGCCACTCTGTAATTATACGTCCGCGTTCACGAAAAAGCGAAACCGTTTATTGTAACCAGGGCGGTCTGTGTGCGCGGACATAACCCTGAGTGTTCGCGCGTCCTAGATGGTCTGTCCGTCCTTGAGCGAAAACTCCATATTGGCAGACCGTTACGCACCCCCCGCGGCGATTTTGCGTATTAATATATAGATTTTCCATGTTTGGGGTTAAACCTGTATTCAGTGAAAATTGAATCATAGACCCCGTTCTCATTCACTTCGTTGGAGCGGTCTAACTAAGACCCATTCCTCAGGAGCGGTTCTTAGGTGAGTGAGAACGGTCAAAGTGGTCCAGGAAGTGGACTTCTGGACCGCTCCAGAAGACCACCTTGGGAGGTGGTCTTGAGGAACGGGTCTTATTAAGAGCGGTTTGGAGCGCTCTAACGTGCGAGTGTGAGCGGGCGTACTTTGAGCGGAAGTGGTCTAGTGACGTTCGCGCGAAACATGTAGTATGGTACATACGCTTAGTATTCAGCGAAAAAATTTACCCGCTGACCTGAGCTGCCATAGCAACAAGACCACTTTGACTCGTGGAGCAGTTTGAGCCATAAAAAAATGCTCGGAGTGTGAACGCTCGCAAACCGTTCCTCAAGACCCGTTCCTCTGGAGCAGTCTAACTAAGACCACTTTCAAAGTGAGTGAGAACGGGGTCATATTGACCTATCTCTTAACAAGTTTAACACAACTTTAACAAAACATAAACAGTAGTTGTTTCCATATTGTTATTTCTTAGCAGCCAGCAGTGAAGAAACAAAACTTATTGGTTAATAAAAATGTACTGAATTTCTTGAATACTTCTTTTAAATATTTAAAAAAAAGTAATGAAAAGTGATTTCTTTTCTACTTCTGTCAACCACCATTCAGATTATTTCAACATACGAAAATCTGAGTGTATCCCAAAAGTAAACAAATTTAGAATTTCTCACTGACATGCTTGCAAATGTCATATTATTGACAAGAGATAATTTAATGATCCATCAAAGCACTGTGCCAAGGCTACACAATACTATGCCATACATAATTAAGACTTGACCAAAGCCACTTGAACTTAATATTCTTTATGTGAAATACAACATTATGTATGACAGAGGAAAGCACTCTGGGGTCAGATAAATGTTTGAAATTTAGATTTTTATCTGCCTAGTCTCCTTACCCTCCCCCCAAAAAAGATTTCACAAGGAGGCGCAATGGCTCAGTGGTAAAGCAGTGGTCTCGTAACCAGGAGGTCCCTGGTTTGAAACCAAGTCAATGTGCGTGGTGCCGTTCCTGACTACCAAGCCCCTCAGAGAGGACTTAAAGCCGTCAGTCCCCTGGTTGCTTACTTACAAGCATACAAATTCTTTCATAGCAGTCAGGTAAAACAACCCAACCACCCAACAAACCAATAATTGTTTGGCACATGTATGGATAGCATTAGGTATTTGCTCCGAATTTGGCAGTTCAAGATCCTCTCACAAATTTTCTTTGTAATAATTTTTGTCCCTTGGATTCATTCTCATTCATTAAATATGGTATGAATTGTTTCCATTATGACTTTGTAACCCTCATATCACATATATATTCTTGAAGATTAATTCGATTCTGCTCTCTGTGTCTCTCTCATTATTCTAGACTTCTCTAGAATCCTCTTGATCTATTAATCTTGTCTTTCATATCAAATCAACAGTTTCATTAGTTTCAATAAATTCATATTCTCCATTTATTGTTTTAAATCCTTCTCATAGATTGTCTTTCCCTGTCAGAATCGTTTTTCCTTTCTAATACCTATTTCAAGATTTAGATCCATTACACTCATCTACTCTTCTTCACAAATCCCCCTCTCTCGATTACATAAGTAATGCTATCAAGGGGGTTTCCCCTCTAACTTCCCACATATTTTCTTTCTCTCTCTCTCTCTCCCCACCATTTCTTATTCATATTTTCATTAAGTATGCCCTGCCCTCTCTCTCATCTTTCTTATTCACACTTCTTTTGAAAGTTTTTTCAGAACTCTTTCAACTTTCTCTCTCCTCTGCAACTCCTCCTCATTTGCTCCATGCATCTCCCACCTCTCTCTCTCTCTCTCTCTCCCTCTTTTGAAAATTCTTTCCTCAAAATAGTCTAATTACATCAGGGAGCCAACAAAAATCAAATCATAACAATTCCCTCATTCCCTTGGCTGGGCAAATTCTATAGGAGCATCAAATTACACCATGAGTACTTCGGATTTACGTTATTAGGCCAGTGTGTACAACACAATAAGTGATGTACTGTCGTGCAAAACCAGAAGCGGCATTAGAAAAGGACAATAGACCCATATAAGGTTCTCCTATAGTCAGCATCTAACATGGAGGACAATATCCTAACATGAAACATGAAACTTCACTCAAAATGTATCGACACTAATGTATGGCTCAAGAATTAGAGTAGAAACATTGCTCTAAAGAACACAAAAATCTGTCTGTTTGGAGAAAGAAGGATGTAAACATACATTAAGACAGAGTGAACACCATTCAGGTGATTAATAGATGAGTTGCACTGAAAAGAATACAACTTTCACTTCAGAGAATTTATTTCCTTATGTAACTCAAATAGATAATGGGGGAGGGGGGCACATCTGGATCGAGAGCGTTTCAATCTTTTATACATAACATATACAGGCATGTGAGTGAGGTACAACAAAAAAAGAGGGAAGTCGCACACCAGGCTAGCAGCTGGGATGAAGTGTTTCCCAAGGAGATATGAGGGCAGCACACCCCCCCCCCCACCCATTTTGAAAATTGTTCAATGTTAATTATTTACATGTAAATAACAAAAAGAAAATAAACATTAAAGTCACATTTTGAAAATGAAATATAGTTTTTAATTTCATACTCACACTCACAGACTTGAAAGTTATTTTCTTTTTCGTAGTCTTATTGACCTTCATGTTGTGTTTTTGCTTTTTGATACAGTCCGATAATTTTTGTCCACTTTCCTCTTGAAAAACGTCAGCCATTCCCACTTCCAATGATTTTTTCACAAGTGGGTCATTCTTGTCAATTGATTCCTAACAGTTACATCAGGGAGTTGGAATGAATCCATTCTAACTCTCTGGTTACATGAATCACTCGAGCCCCTCTCCACAAAATTTCGATCCTTAGAAGCCATAGGCCTATGATTTATGTTCCTCTTGTGAAGTTTATGCCAGTACAGAGAGAAACAACAACAAAACAATACAAGATAGGGCACAACTGTGTTTGAAAAAGAGAAAAAAATATTCTGACCAAGCTCATCCAAATATTGAATCGGAGGCACAGCTGCAGCAGACATCTGCATCAAACTAACCGAATCAATTAAAATATACATATGTCACAAACTGCTGATATTCTTTTAACATTCTTTCTTTAAAGTGTCAGCATAATTTAAATTGAATTCAATCATGTTGACTTAACTTGAATTAGAATAGAATCAACTTGAATTGAATAGAACGAAATTGAATTCAAAAGTAATGGAAAAAATGGAACTGAAATGAATTAAATCAAATTGAATATAATAATTACAGGTTCTTAACGTTTGACACTAGTGAGAATGCCCCTTCAGTATGGCTTGCTCACAGTGGGGAGAAAAGCTAGTGAATCAACAATTTCAATTTGATGGCCTTTGACTCTCTAGAGGCAGGATGGTGTGGATTCTTGCTCCTTTTCTTACAGGACACATTTAATGAAATGATGGACATTCACTGCTCTCATCAATTCATTCCTCTTTTCTCTGCCCTCCTCTTTCTCTCACCTTCTCTCTTACTCTTCAGTCCTCACCCTTTCCTCGTATCTTTCAATTTCAGTTCCCTCTTTCATGCATACCTCTTGTGTCACTTAAACAAAATTGATAATAAACCCTTGGTTTTCATGTTATCTGTTTCCTTACTCTGCCCTTTGCTCCCCGTCTCTGCCTCTCTTTCTCTCTCCATCTCTCTCCCTCTCTAGCTAACCTCCATTATCTTTTTGTTTGTATCTTTCTATTTCCCATCACTCTGAATTCAATGACAATAACTGTCCACCCTTGGTTTCACGTTCTCCTGTTTCTTCTATTCATCTTTTGATTTACTTCTATTTGTATAACTCTATCCCCTCTCCTCTCTCCCTATGTCTCTCACTTAAATTGACAGAGCAGTCATCAAATTACTGACCCATCATTACTTTCTCTGTATCAATTTGCTCCCTCTCACACCTCTCTTTTCTCACTCACTTTAGCCTACCGATTTTTAAGTTAAACTATATTTTATTCTCCAAACCCCTCTCTCTATCTCTCTTTGTCTATCTTCTTCACTCTCTCCTCCTTTCTCTCTCTCTCTCTCTCTCTCTCTCAATCATCACCGAGATGTAGTGACTCTCTATACTGGATATAAATTTAGATTTTTTTTTTTTTCAAGCAAGATTTCATATTTGCATTTTCCCTTGACATTTAAAAAATACATAAACTATACAATTTTCTCAATAATATTTAATTACATATCTTAAAATGTAATATTCCTTCTAGGATTTTCACTCCCAGCATGTTAGTAATATAAATCTTCAAGATCACATTCATGGCACACTCATTTCTTCATGCATCATTCATCAACTTTTAAGTCAGTCATATTGCTACACTCCTTATTGCAAATGTATACACCTTTTCTCTTAATTCAAATTTTAGACAAAACAGCTTTTAACTTTTGAATTCAAGTTTTCAACACCATGGAAATCAATACAACACAGACAAAGAGAAAAATAGAATAATGAAGTTGATCAGAGGCAACATCTTGAAAATGCTTGCAATTAAAGGTATTGGGTCTTGCACTCTGGGGAAATCAATAAATATTTTTGACTCTATATATGTGACTGATTGCATTCACATTCAAATTTTCTTCATCAAAACATGGCCTAGAAAAAAGGATGCCATCATATTCAAAGATACATTGTAGGTGGGACTAAAAATAATGATAAGAAAATTGCATCCCAATTTTATTCTCTCTCAAGAGGGTACCATTCCGTTGGTCCACTGGAGGTTTAAGATAAATGAACCTTCATAATAGGCCTATTTTCACTATGAAAAAAATGCATATTGAATAAATATCATATCATGTAAGAGAGCACATTAGCATCCTCCCAAAACTAAATCATGATTTGGGGGTAAATAGAGTGCATATAAGAAATTGATTTTCATTTCATCACAATTTGAAAGGATGAAACCAAAAGCTTTTGTCCTGATGTTTTCATATGTTTTACTTTGCCTGTATTTTGTTGTTTGGGATTATTTTGGTAAAGCTGCTAAGCAGCTTCATAGGTGAAATTATGATGTTTTTACTGAACATGATGATGAAATTATGATGTTTTTACTGAACATGATGATGAAATTATGATGTTTTTACTGCCTATAAACATTTTTATAATGATGATGATAAAACATCATTCAATTCTCAGCTTAACAAAGCTGCCGGCATAGCAATTTATATATTACAAATTTTAAAATTTTGGAATATAATAGACAGTTGGAACATTATCATTTTGAAAAATACCCTCATCCCATGCCCTAATAAGCTGAGTTTCATACACAGTGATGTTCTCTCATCATATCAGAATCTTTCTCAGCATGCATATGTGAAATCAGCCACTGAACTTTAAAAAAAAAAAGATATTGTCTAAAGGGCGTTAACTCCCTATCTATGCGGTTGTTTTCTTGATTAAACCGCTGTCAAGAACAGTTTATTAATTCAGATAGATTTTATGTCAAAGCCCAAAGCTAGTCAAATAGTACCTTGTACTGTAAATATTCAAAAGATGACAACATGAGAAGATAATGATAATAAAGAATATAATCCTGTCCAATGCAGAATGAAGGAATCTAGTAAAGATTGAAAAGTGATTAAAAGCTCAAGATCACAACCAAACTTTGACACATGATCAATTCATCCTAGTTTGGTAGATCCATCATACACAGTATGATTGAAGTATAAAATAATAAAAAGTTAGACATCAAACTCCTAATTTGATACATGATCCCAAAATGGTACATCCGCCAAGCATGCTGACGAACTGAATCTAGGATAGAAGGGACACCCCATGTCTCATCAAGATGCACACCACGTGCCGTCGAGGGTAATATACTTGACCGGGTAATGGCCTTGTCCGAACCCGACACCGGCTTGTCGAACCAGGTTGGCTTCCATAATGGGACATTCGGTACAAAATCAATAGAAGCGAGATCGACGGGTGCAATTCTGATTTACCTCGGCTCACACCTCGGCAGACGATGCACACCGTCTCCACGATCGATCCCGCCGAGAAGAGAGAAAGTTTACCGCTGCCGATCGGGAAATGCAAGTCCTCGGTGGCAGCGGTGGCCACACTTGCAAACCTGAGAGCATGGGTGCTCAAAACTGTTTGCAAGACTCAGAATCAATATATCACGAGACATTTTCTTTCCTTCAAATGTTGACAGTTTGAGGGCACATGGACAAAACACCCACATCAGAAAACATTCTCTGGGAGACCAGAGTTGGAGAG
>CP137676.1:24429555-24464555 GCA_037976565.1 Mesocentrotus franciscanus
CGTGAAAGATAAGGAGAAATGACTGAAGAAGACAATGAGAGCGACGAAGAGGTTGCAAGTGATTTCAATGACCAATCGGACAGAGAAGGACTTCAGGAAGAATTTGAAGAAGTATCTTTCCCTGCACTTGTCGTAAATAAGAAAACTGACCACAGTAACATTAAACCCTATCACTAGTATCAGTTCGAGCCAGAGCCTGGGCCAGAGCTCGACGAGGCGCCTGAGGCAGAGGCAGAAGCAGACGGGTAGATCTAGACCATATATGAATTGTCAACTGACTGAGACTGATAAAATATAACCAGATGTAACGTTAGTCTAAACCACTCATCCAATGTAAGAGGTTATACTAAATATAATCTCGTACTCCAGTTCAGACGCACGTACGGTGAAATTGAAAGTGCATATCGGAGTGACAACGAGCGGTCTAAACTGAAACTTTCTAACAGTTAGTATTCTAAGTGGAAAATTACCCTAAATTTTTTCTTTTTCTCAGCTGCAGTCCTCACAGTCTTCTCCTCTTTTTCTGCTAGATAATAGGAATTGCATCAGGCTTGAGCAGCCTTTTACGGCAAAATCCAAACTGTGAATGCAGCCCTTCCTCAAAAGCATTCTCGGGGAAATGGTCACTGCAGATGACCACAGATCAAGATTCAACGTGACCGGGGCCATTCCAATCGGCACGAGTGATCTTCACCCTAGTTGTCCAAACCCTTCTGAAATGTTCATCTCTCGGGAAGTAATGTAGGCTTACTCCATCATTGTTTGTTTTGCTGCAACCAGCTAAAACGCAGCGTGACGGCACTTTCACAGAGAAATACAAAAATATTGTGAAAAACACAAAAATCATGGCAGATCCCAGCCATAGAATTGAAAGAACGAAACTAAGCCGCAAACCTAAAGCATGAATGCAAAAAAATGATAAAAATAAACACCGTGGAATCTTTGCCCACTCGTTTGATAGTTTGTGTTCTAAAGGAAACTGATGACAGGCTTACAAGAACGCGCACACAAAATAATGAAAGGACTGTGGTATGAGTCTAAGCAAAAATCGTCTGCTCGCAACTTCTCAGTGAAAAGGAGAGTGATTTGGGCTATTAATTGAAGAAAAAAAAGACATTCATTCGAAAATAATATGCACTTCATAATCCCAGAACGTTTCTGGCCATTTCGTCATTCCTCATTATGAATTACATTGAGATTGTAAGATCCCTAGTTGTAGGACAAATACAAGAAAATTCCTACAATGACGTCAAATGCGTCATCAAGCCACGTAACCATATTAAACTTTTTTCGAGGGGTGGAGCTTAGCAGAGGTGGAGCTTAGCAAGCGTGATGTCTGTGAAAAATGGATGGTTATTATAATTTTTTGCTCAATATAGAGATTTTCTGAAAAATCTTAGGCTGGAATATTAATAAGTAGAGGTGTACTCATATTTTGAAAGGCTAAGTTTGTTGGGTTACAGGAGCCCTTTAAAGTTGATACTTATAGGAAATAAAATCAAATAAAAATAGTTTATTTTATAATTGAATGAGTTATTAAAGCAATTTATGCAGCTAACATGCCATGAACGTGTGCAGTTTTGTGTTTTATGAAAATCAAATTTCACTAAATTGACTCTATCCTGACCTACGAAATCGCCTAAGGGAAAGTGTCTTTGTGAGTGACGTCAGAGCCGGGATATGCTTCACGCAGCTATAGAGACTAACTGCGATCTACACACAAATGTTCATAGAGTCGATGTCAGTTCCACTCTCTCAAAACGATTGAAATATTGCCTGAATGGTCAATATGTGGCATACAGTTGTCCTCTCCCGTCCTGAAACATATCCTAATGTCAATATTCATATCATTATTGGCATTGAAAAAGTGACAATATCCGTAAAATAACTGTTTACAACTCAACTTTTTCACCGGCTTTAGCTTGCCAGCTGAGCTGTATGTACACGGAGATAGTATGAAAAATCAACCTAGCTGTGTTTCAAAACATAATTACCTTTAGTAGAATCATATGTTCCGAGGTGGAATTTCCTTTGACATAACAATGAATAATGTTTCTTCTCCATTTTCATTTGTCGATAACTATAATTACATAGAATAGTGTATTTCTCGCCGTTTTGTTTTGGTTTGGTTTCGTAAGGGTTTCGTCTATCGCGACTGAAATGCAAGCGTACAGTACTGTGTGTGTGCGGTGTGCAGTGCAGTCACGTTTACGTGTGTTTTGATGTGCGCGCAGGTAATGTAAATCCGCCAGCGATACTAAATTCAATCAGCGATCAGCCGTGTAGGTAATGCGGCTGCCAAGAGCCGCACTACTCGCAGATGAATCGTAACAACAGCAGAATCGCCTCGATTTTTTCCAGCTAATCTAGCCATGATACGATCGACTAAATGGAATATTCTTCGATTTGTTTGAATTTTATTTTATTCATAATAATGATTAAATCAATACTAAGTGTTTTTTCCATAGTGGAAGAGAAGAAGTCTCCGACTGATATGTCAAAGTAAATTAACTACATGGTGGTATAAAATCGCCGGCATCGCCCATTATATATGCAGGCTCGCTGTACAACAAAGCCGCGGGGACACAGCCATAGTTTCACCTTCTTTTCCCCCATTTTTCAACGTTTTTATTTCACAAATAATACATTTCTTAGAATATCAAGATGGAAATATTAATGAGAAGTAACTTACAAACGATGTTGTATTATAATTTATTCTATAGTAAGGGTAAAATAACACATAAGTTGAAGCTGTGTTTTCAGCCTTATAATGTTATACATGCATTCTACTAGATACCCGGAAGTGGCACACTAGCCACGCCTCCCTTTTCCTACGTCACAGCTAAAGGCCGTTTCGGATGACAATTTGTCCCTGAGAATAGGGTGATTGTTTTCACCCTAATTTCACTTTTTCGGAAGTGTTATATTGTTTGAATGTCATCCAAGCTCATTGTATGGCTTATAAGCTTTGTGTAGATATGAATATCTTCATATTTAGGGCTCTTCTATGAATATCACCTTTAAGTTTACAAGGAAAAGGATATCTGTAAGCCGTCTCACTCATTTATGCTTATAAAATCAAACTTTTTATCAAACCAGCACCAGTTTTTTTCCAGATCAGTGTTATCACAATATCAAAATCTAATTACATTTTCCAAATAAACTTAAAAGATTAATATATAAATTATTTACAAATACATGTAGGTCAAACAGGACAAATTGTTTAAAGCTAAATGTTACATCGGTCTTGGTCACATTTCAATCATCCCCCCTCCCCTCCCCTGCAAACTGCAAAAAGTTGACTTCAGTCACCATGCCTATCTCTTACTAAAATGTGTTTACATCATGTCTACGTTGGCCTCTGCCACTTTCCCATAATTCTATAGATAATCCTATAATAAAGAAATTGCTCACGGGGAAATTTGTAAAAATGTCTGTGATCATGTCATATATCTGTTTGTTTAGCACTGCAGCTGAAATAAATGCCTCACTCAAGTAAAGCATGCAGGGTGTCTCTTTAGAAAGGTCATTTGTCCCTATAAACTTGAGGCCATTTATGCATCAGGTTCAAATAATCATTTTTCTTGGTTAAATATATATCTTTAAACAAGAAAGTCACTGTTTATATTGGTAATGTATATCACATCAATTAAATAAATTCATTAAAAGTGAAACCACTGATGATTTTTTTTTTGTCAGAGAAACCTATATGGTACCATTTAAGTTTTGAAAATGATTTATTTCATTTGATTTATTTCCATATCAAGATAAAACAATATATAATCATCAAAATACAAACAAATTATAAGATATCTGAAGTGGGAGGATCATCAAAAGCACATAAATGTCTTGTTATCAGCCCCAATCATGATAAAATGCTATGTAATAGATAATAGATATCATAGATTGGTGGCAATACTCATGATTCACATGAAATTCCCTTCACAAATCACTCTCTATGATATCAGAGTAGCTTGTATTGCAGTATACAGAATCCTTATTATTTTCATTGAAAATGAACATTCCTTGTTCCCCTTACTAAATGTTGATTACCTTTCATAAACAATCAAGGATATTTTGTTTACAATAGAATTCATAAACAACTACTTTCAACTGCTGATAAAATGTCAATAACTACCTTTGATTTGTATCAAGTGATTTAAATCATTGATTAAAATCAATAACCCTCATATCTTGATGTTCATAAGGAAATAGTATATGTCAATTGGACCTTACATTGCAGAAACAACAAAATTCAAACAGTAAGTAAAATATGATAAAGCCTGTTACAAGCAACGCTTTTTGCATCACCAAGTGGAGATACACGCTTCTTCTTCTCGCCCGCCCTGAGTGATTCAAGGAGAGGCAGGAAGACATAAAAGAATGGAGAGACAAGATGAGTTACATTTTTTTTAGAGGAAGCATGAGCGAAGCAACCTTGTTAGTCTAAATCGATTCTTCTCGTTTTTTTCCACAACGCCCAGCCATGATTCATGAGCTCATTGTTTGATCATGTTCAGGTAGTGACTGTTAAAGGGCAATCCAACCTTTGTAGTTAATTAATTTGTATGAAAGCAGAACAATAAGATAAACAGAATGGTGAAAGTTTGAAATAAATCGGACCAACAATAAGAAAGCTATGAATGTTTGAAATATGAGATCACTAAGTCTATGCGAATCTCAAATTAGCAGTTTGGTTTGGAGATTGTGACTTAGTCGCGGATTGCGATAGTTGGTAATAAAAAACAATACTGATTAGATCAAAATAGTGATTAAAATTCATTGTTATGTTTTTTAGATTTAAATGAATTAAAAGGAAGAAAATATCACTATGCATGGTGACAACATCATAACTCTGGGGCCTGGGGTATATTTTTAAACATTAAAAGCAAGTTGAACTGCTATCATTTTTTTTTAGGAATCATTCAAAAATATTTCTAATTTATTTCAATTTCAGTATAGAATGTTATATCATACACGTAGTTGGAGAGAAATAGATTTCAAATTGGCAGCACATAGTCAAAAGAATAAATCCATTTACCAATATAAATGCTTATTATTTGGCTTCATTATGATCTTCATTTCCAGACAGTTTCATTTTCAAATAATACTTCCTCCAATATGTCTGCATCAGTGAAAGAAATATACAGCAGTTGCCATTTTGAGGAGTACAGAGCCTAGTCATTCAGGCAAATTAAATTTCTGTTCCTGAATGAGTAAGATGTACCTTACAAGAAGGAATGAATGGTCTTTAATCCATTTGCAATCGATACAATACCCTGACTAAAAACACATATGGGTAACATCGCCCAAGACATCTTTGTTTAGGCCTAAAATAAAAACTTGTTGTATTGCCCTTTGCGACCGACCCAAAAATCTGAAAATCTACGGTCGGCATTTTAAAAAGTTTTTTTTTTAACCGTTTTTTATAATTTTTTTTATTAATGAATACAAAAATATGTATTTTGTTTGTTTAAATGGGATATAAATGCATAAAATCAAATTATTCCAAAATTCTCACTCTACTTCTGCCCTAGTTTCAAAATCCTACTAGCGTAAACATGCAAGTAGACCCGGCCTCGTGTACGTGTTTATACCATGCACTGCACCAGCTAGAAACCAGGGAGATTTGGGTTACGGTCGGTGTTCAGAGTTTTCTACGGAAAGGCTCACAACACTTTTATATTCATGACACATTTTGAAGACACTAAAAAACATTGACAATTTACGTAAAGACGAGATGAAAGGACATATAATTATTACATCGAGACAAATTTAAAATTTTTCATCAATTTGGAATCCGTTGATATATTGCCTGACAGTCTCAAATCGAGCTCTCAATTGGTAGTCATTCAGTGCTGTCCGCCCGTGAATTAAATGCCGCGCATGCGCAGTGTTGAAAACCAACCTCGTCAGCTGGGAAGCACAGAGTGTTGTCTCAACACAAGTCATTGCAAACCATGGATTATTATGAGGTGAAAATATATGAATGGAATGATGACGCTGAAACACATGTATTAAAGCATTAAAAAACTGAGAAATATCAGCCAAAAGAGGGCGGGGAAAAAAACGAAAAACAATACATTCAAAACTGAAAAATATCGGCCCACAGAGGGCGACAAAAAAAAAAGTTTAAAAAAAAAAAAAAACTTTTCCGACCAACCGACCCATGTTTTGGCACCTAAAGGGCAATACAACAAGTTTTTTTTTTAGGCCTTATACTTGTTTTCGATTCTCAATCATATTGTGTTCTAGTTCTATGTTAGAATAAATTCTACATTGGGCTGATGCCTCTGAAAATCAATCACCCGATCCATCACCCTTTGGAGAAAATTCATGAGAATCTTTAACTTGAAATCACAAAGAATCAAAACATGCTACTATTATGTTTAAAAGTAAAGACAGTTAATCTTTGTTTGCCAGTCACAACCTTAGGCAGATATATCATGTATAATGTCAGTCATATGTAAGACCAATATAGTAACATGAAGGATTATCTTTTCCTCAAGAGCTTTACATAAAGAACATAGAATGTATAGAGGATAACTACAATGTACAATGCATGATCTCTTCTTTGCTAATTTAAACCTTTTGGCGTCTCAGATGCTTTAAAGGTATAGACCAGTTTTGAAAGCGCCCCCTGGCCCTCTCAAAAAATGACATGGAAGCTCTTATTACCAATCATGTGAAAGAATATGTTTTGACTAATACGTGATGATACCAATTTTGCCGGGAAACCGCCTACTTATTGATATATTTGGTAAATTATCATATTGACCGGCCTGGATAGATATCGCGACGCCATTTCAACATTGAACATTTAGGCATATGTTTCTGCTTTTTTGCGAATTTAGGTTGAAGTATTGCCATCTAAACCTCTGAAGGCAATATTAAAACAATATTGAATGGATATTTTGCACCCAAAACTCTTCAACCACAATTTTACCACTACCGGTCTTTATCTTTAAATCGCCAAAACTATGATGTTGCACATAGTATTTTTGACACATCTTAAAACATGAGGGCATTTGAAGAGCTATCATTTTTCTTTACTCTACCATATTATTGCAAAAAGAATGAAAAATCTTAAAATTATTTTCCCCTTTCCCAGATATCAACTTTCTCTTAGAGCAAGATGAACAATGTAAATTGCATTATATGATTAACAAAAAAATGGCTATTAAGTGACTTCTGATATATGGTTATAAGCTTGTTAGCACTATAAGAGTTTAAAGGTTGTATTATTACCCATTTTCTTTCTTGTTTTACTCTTTCCCTGGATTAATAAAATAACATAAATACCTCCATGAAATGATTTTTGACCAAAATATTGTACTTTCCCTATTTCTAAACAAAGGCTGCCCATTTCTATGGAGAAACAAGAAGAATAAAGAGAAGATGCCTTTTTTCTTAAAACAATACACTTAGCACACTTTCTAAACAAAAACTGCTTACCAGTATCCCCAAGAAAACACATTAAAAACCAAGAAGAAGAATCTAACACAATCAGCAGAAATGCAATACCATGAATTCAGAAACGTACAAAAAAATGTTAAGTACCAAAGCTCTTTTTCTACATATCATGTTCACGACTTCAAGTTGTCCTTGAAATGTTCACTGATCACATTTGGTATACATAACCACTAATGCCACAAGTACCTCAACATCAAGGAGAAAACCACAGAAGAATTAAACACATTTTAAAGTCTGATCCTCTATATCTCGATTTCAAAAGTTGTTTTTCTCAAACGCCCACTCCATACCCCCTTTAAATTCATCGAAAAAATATTGCCGTCTTTATTGATGGACAAATGCGAATCTAGGGCAAAGGGGAGCTGGATATGTTTGTGTTCTATGTGCATGTTAAAAGTCATGCATCCATGAATTGCAAATTTACAATTTTACATTGCTCATTTGACAATAAATGTAACAACAGAAGCATAGTTGGAAAACAGGGCCAGTCCCCCCCCCCCTTTGGCCAATGTATTATTTATAGGGAGCATGTCACTTTTCTGTCAATATAAGGATAACAGTTTTTTATTTTCATAAAATAATTTATAAATTTCCTCTCAAAATTAAAACAACAAAAACATAAACAAGGGAAACGCTCTTGGCGGTCTCGCCTGCATTACGCAATTTAATATGATGAAAAATAGGTAGGGTGGCCCATTAGCGCAGGCCCCCCCCCCCCAATGAAATCCTCTGAATATAATCAGCATTTTGAAGTGAATATTGACCAAGAATCATCAGAAGAATTATTTACTATTATTTGTACCAAAATTGATAACTTTCATGAAATATGAACACATAACAAAAATTGATTTATTAATTCTCGTATTAAGTTGTACAAAAAAACAAAATCCAAGTCTACTGACCTAAAATGACCTTTGACCTTGACTTTGTGACCTGGAATTTGTGTCATATGATTTGTGATACTTGATTACCCTTGGGTACAAGTTTCATGGAATTTGAACAAACACTTTTGAAATTATGCTAAAAATTCTAAATCTTGATGTTGATGCCACAACAAACTCTATGTTTGCAGAACTGAAATGACATTTGACCTTGCCTTTGTCCCCTAAAAGACTAATCACATGATTGGTGATACTTGATAACCCTTATGTTTAAGTTTCATGGAAAAGGAATGTATACTTTCAAAATTATGATAAAAATTCAAAATCTTAACCTGATGCCACAACATAGTCTAAGTTTGTTGACCAGAAATGACCTTTGACCTTGACTTAGTGACCTGAAATTCTACTCACATGATTGGGGATACTTGTTAACCCTTTAGTCTAAGTTTCAATGAATAATAACTTATACTTTTCAAAATTATATTCAAAATTCAAAAACTTAACCACAGGTTAAGTTTTTGATGATGATGCCACAACATAGTCTAAGTTTGTTGACCTGAAATGACCTTTAACCTTGACTTTGTGACCTGAAATTCTCCTCACATGATTGGGGATACTTCATAACCCTTTAGATCAAGTCTCATTGAATAAGAACCTCTTCTTTCAAATTTATATTAAAAATTCAAAAACTTAACCTTGGTTAAGTTTTTGATGTTGACGCCGCCGCCGTCGCCGCCGCCACCGGAAAAGCGGCGCCTATGTCTCGCTTTTTGCTACGCAGGCGAGACAAAAATGGTTTTAGATAAACTGAATGTTGAAAGCTGTTGTAAAATAAGCATTTATCAGACAGAAAAAAAATGAATGACGAGGAAAATGTTTATGCTTCAAATGTGCAGTACCTTTAAAGAGAAGGTTGAGTTCTGGGAAGAGGTGAACAATAATTTGTGAGCGTTATCATTTATATGCAAGTGTGGACGAACATCAGATAAAAAATGTTCCCTGAAAAGCATGGCTCTTCAAATGCCTTGATATTCTAAAGTATGGCATGTAACAGCATAAAAATCGGGACGGATGTTTATGCCACATGTTCGTGTAGTCCCATATACATCTTTCTGTGTACAGTGCTTGTAACTTTACCAAGACTGGGCCAAATTTCTTATAATTTTGATGATTCTAGAACCTTGCAGTACACACCAATACTTGTATGCTAGATGATCAACCTTTTCTGATCAATTCCACACCGTTTTTTTCACAATGTAATCGCATGACCAGAACTCAACTATATCTTTAATAGTGTTTGATGATGTGCATAAACTAGGAAATAAATGTGATATCTCTCTGCCCACTTATTGCATGCAAAACTTGAGGAAGAAACAAAGAAAAAATATATGAGAAGAAGAATTGAAAAAAACAGTAGAATCTGTGACAAACATTCCTGAAAAAAGAATGAACCATAAGTAATAATGAGAAGTGCCTACCTTCTATAGGCTCAGGTGTGTTGACAATGGTTGCTACGACATCACCCACAAGCAACATCAAACAGATGGCTACGACTCGAAGAACAAACCAAGATCTCTTCCATCTTTTCCACCTCTTTCTTCCCGATCCTACCATCACCATCTCCATCATTTCCATCACCTCCATGTTTGCCGTTGGTCAATCGTATTATCAGCAAATTGTGATCTCTAAACAAATGGCCGGACTGGAGATTGCGGTAATTCCATGCTGAATTTTGGCGCGGTGGTCAGTCCAGTGCACACAACTCAGCGGCCAGCGTTGACAGAGCGTTTCATCGCTTGCATCGGAATGAGAGAGGAGAATCGAACGCTTTGCTGAACGCCTCGTGGAGATTCACAGACCAGCGAGGGATGGGGAGAAAACAGACTTTGTTTGCAGAGTAACTTGTTTTTACTTTCACCCCCGTTCTCTCATTCTCACATTGAGGTGTCGAATGATTCAATGTTGTTTGGTTTCGCGCTGTCTCAATCTGTCATCAAATCTGGTACATCCAACAACATTTAAAGAATGCTGGATATTTCCTCCTCAAGCCTCCCATAAACATGCAGTGAAAGTCGGAAGCTATGGTGTATGCCACACGCCCCAGCAGCTGATCACCGATTGCATATCTAGATGACCAACACCATGTTCTTGTCACATCACATGAATGTTTCAATCCTTTCTCTGTATCCTACTGCTACATCCAATAAATTAACCCACACTTACAAGGGTCTATGATTTCTAAATCGCAGCAGGCACACGTCTCGCTTCCCCACCGTCTCCTGCGGAGCAGGAAAAGTGGAGGCACAATCTGTGAGGGAAGAGCCGATGACACAAGACACCTGCTGCTGATGAGGATTTTATCTCGTTTCTGCGGCGTGAAGAGTTAGGTTACAGCATGCCACCACTCGCTGCCAATCGGATGTGTTATACGCTCCCTCTCTCTCCTCGTGGTAGTATGATCACCGAGCGGTCTGGAATGCCATCAGTTTACGAGATTGAGATGTAGGTTGTAATCTCTGCCCTGGGTGGGAAACGCAAGCTCTTTGTACTTTCTCCCCTCTGGACGGGCTCAGGATGACGCAGAGATGAGTTTTATATCTGAGGGGGAGAATAAACAGTGGAAAGCCAGTCATTAGAGAGAGTGTGGAAGAATGCGGCTTGGAGTGACACATTGTCAAAACGTTGCATGGAAAATCAAGAGGGAATAGTTTACTAACTGGGAGCTGGGAGGATTAATGTTTCAATGAAGATAGCAGATTCCAGAACAGCCTTGAAGTGTACGGTTGAGAGAGGGTAAAACAGGAGGCAGGAAAGCTTGATAGATGGCACAAAAAAGATTCCCTGAGAGAAGGGTTGTGTATGCAAGAACCTGGTAAAAACAAAGAAGCGTTTATAGGTGAAAAGGAGATGGAAGGAGGAGAGAGATGGAAGAAAGAGAAAGGGAGAGAGCAAGCAAGGGAGATAAGGAGAGGAAGAGGGAGGAAAGAATATATGGGGGAGAGAGAATTCAGAGAAATATATAGAATAAGAAAGAGATTTACAATTCCACACCCAGTGAGAATCTGGCAAAGGAAGCCGATACCAAAATTCTACCAATTATGTCACAGCTCTTGATTCATGTTTCATGAATTTCACTTGCTCATTATGACTATCCTCTACAAGTTAGTATGACTGCAGATCTCACTAATCTAAACCTAGAGACCAAGAAAAGCTGTAGGCTGTTTCACTAATGAATGAAGAATTAGAGATGGAAACAGAGAAAGAGCAATACGCAAGAAAATAATTGTAATCCATGACAGACAAAATAGTACAAAGGGGGGAGGTGAGTAGAGGGGTAGAGGGGGGATACATGTAAAATATCACAATACACAAATTATTTTTCACCTCTCTCCAGAACTCAACCTTCTCTTTAACACATTTGATTCCGTTGAAAGCCAGAAGGGCATTAGCTCTGTGTTCAACTCTATGATTTAACATCCATCTGGCTCTCAACAGATCATATTTGATATGTTCCAACAATATGAAAAGGTATGAATGGTGCTCACATCAATCCCAAAGTGTTTGTGGAAAAAAAAGAACACTCAGATAATATATGTGTATTGATTTCCATTCATTTAAAGGAGAAATCAGTTTTCCTTTCCCTTTTATCTTGTTAGTGCCTTTAAAAATGAATGAAGTTGACATTCTAAGAAACAGTACAATTTCAGTTTTTATATTTCTCTTGCACTTGCTTTTTTTGGTTTCCTTGCTGTCCACTAATTTTGCCTAATAAACCAGGGAGGTAATATAACTTTTACAAATGAAGTGGAAGAGCTAATATATATGAAGTTACTGCTTTCCTGACACAACATTATATACACACTGTAAGAAGACACTTTTATTTCAGAATTTTTGCCAAGACAAAAATATTGGACTTTATTATTTTAAGGCTTCTACACCACATGCTCCAGACTCCAGAGTCAATACCATAAACTAACCTTAGTCTAATATAATTCTCCTTGTATAAATAGATATCTGAGCAATAATTCTTTATGTTCTGTCGTGGCTTCCAATCAATTTCAGTGTACTTCTCTGAAAATAATGCCATACTAAGGCTACTAAGCCAATCACAAAGATCTGACCTCACACAGCATTTCCTACAGGCTCATAAATATTGTAGACATACAGCTCTCCATACAGGCCTCCATACAGGCTTTTCATGGGTCAGTTGCAAGTTGAAATTTATGCCCCAGGCAGGATTTATAAATAATGGTCCAATTCTTGTTTCTTTCAAATTCTGCTTGAGAAGAGAAAATAGACTTCACTGTATTAAAATCCCTAGGATCTCAACTTTTATCAACTAAAATAAAAGGAATCTGGTGAATACATATTTATGGGGAAGAGGGGTTTCATACTCAAATTGGAAATGGGCTTTAAAAGGAATGCAAGGATACATTAAGAGACACCCCAGACATCATCAGTCTCCAGTCTTACGAGAGGATCGCATCTTTAATCACTCGGTAATGGGGACACAAAGAATACAATTTATCCAAATGATAGCTCCCAGGCAACATCAACATCAAGAGACGAGGAGCAACATAGTGGGAGAGAGAACATTGATGAGTTTCTCCCTCCCATTGTAATTAGGAGGGATGTAAGAAAAATAGAACTGCATCACAAAGCTTTGGCCCCCTGTTGGCGAGATGCCAGCTTGATATGGTTTTAATGCACATGTTAGAGAGTGTGAGGAGTACAAGGATGTTGTTTAACTCGGTATGATTCAAAGAAAAACAGAACTATGACCGCATGTCAGGGGCTAAAGCATGATCATTTTCTCCCCTGATGATTAGAGGTTTCTACCTCACATGGTCCAGTGAGAGTTGCTTCACAGTCGATTTCTGACACTGATAAAATTCCTAACTCCAACCGCTAACCTAACGCTATACTGAACCATAAACCTAACTCTACACCTAAAATAAAGTCTCCATCGCAGTCCTAAACCCTAGGATTTTTCTTGATGAAATAAAGCCAGAAGCAAATGTTGCTGCAGCATTACCAATAAGAAATCAATCATTTCTCAGCTCTGCATAAAGGAGCCTTAATAAAGTAATGAGCTGTGAATTGAAGCCATATGTACAGAAATACCGCCCACATACACACTTTTTTTATGTAACAACATGCTTAGTATCATATTTGTGAAGACTTAGGCGCAAGATTTGTGTCCCATTCTGCTCTTCAAGAAAATGAGTCTAAAAAAGACAGAAGAAAATGGTCTACCCTCCCAATCAGATGGTAGCATGTAGGTGCATACATACTCTTAGATCAACTGACCTTGTCTCGAAAGAGAGCTTGAAAGAATAAGATAAGGCCCCAAAGCCTATACACTCCTTTTCATAATCTAAGGTAGATAGTAAACTACTCTATTAAGTGAGACAGATTATGCTACACGTGTTTGCAAAATAATGCAATTACTTTTCTGTAGTCATTTTTAAAATGTATATGTCATTTATTAATCAATATGATTTTGCTTTATGCTTTCAATGTATGTAAATACTGCTCTAGAGATCTAAAGAATGGCAATCTTTACTCAGAGTTTTACTGCAATACAATGATATAAAGATGTGGTCATTCGAGTGGACTTTCTGTGCAGGTGGCTACCAAAGAATGCTTAGAAGATGTACTGATAATGTAACCCCAACAATAAAACTTGCATGACTTGATACATCACAGGTGCTTTACATATAATGGGTGGGGTCTTTATAGACAGGTGGTCACTAAAGCAGGTTTGACCCTCTCCTCTTTATTGCAATCCACCAGTATGTATGTATGTACTTAGAGTCTTACTTAGAGTCTAGGTATATGATAAGTGTCTCTGCTAAGTATGGGGCAAATATTAAGTTAACACTTTGTCTCTTGCAGGCAGACAATAAAATCACAAGTGCAGACAAATTGCCCACATTATGAAGATTAATGGATTAAAGAAAGTCCTTAACCCATCTGAGGACAAACATGCCTCCTACTTGTTAACCCAAATGAACCAAAGGGAAACAAATTACATCTCATATATTTCTAAATTTTACTCCACCCCCCCCCCAAAAAAGGGGGTGACATAGCATAGGAGAGAAGGAAACTCATGGACCAGTAGAGTATGTCATGAACTTGGTGCAAAGGGCATGATCATTTGAAAATAAGTATACAAAGAATACACCAGTTTGTTGGGAATATTTCACTGTCTATTAATCATCAAACAAGGAGACATTTGTTCAATCAGTAACTTACATCTTTTTGTCACCAAAGGGCAATGTACATAAACTCTTCTTTCTGTAATCAGTCTTTACAAACTTTATGTCCTTTTTATCCTCACTCTCCTTTTTTATTAGGCAAACACAGCTGGCATGAGCGGATATAAGAGCAAATGATGATGTGGTAACTGTATTTGTAGCTCTATGTGAGTATCTCACTGGATATTTACAGTTAAGAACTAAGTTATTCATACCCTTGTAATTCTGATGGGTTTTCTTAACTCAAGAATGAAAGGTGGACTGGTTGAATTAGGGCCTCTGCTGAATGCTTTTAGATGTAAACTTTCATATGGCACATTCTAAAGAAATATAAATCGGGACAAATACATTTTGCACATACTTATAATGATTTAGTTGTTGACTGTATATCTCTATCTCTAGAGGGAACAACCTGAAGTTCTATTATACCGTTTTTTGGTTTGTACAACACATGCTCTATAGCCAATTGCTTCAAGGACAATTAGTTGCACTGGCCAAATGACTAACCTCAGTCCCTTGACCAAACACTACATTTGTACATAATTAGGGACTTTTCGATTTGCACGTTCATAAGCGAACTGCGACGTATGCGGTCATTTTTAAGCAGGGTTGACGAGGCACGTTGACTGTTGTTCGTTACCTTTCGATTTTACACAACTACGACGCTTGCTTAGTGAGCGCAAAATTGATCGAATAGCTAAAGATCCAACACCAAAATCGGTGCATGGACTGTTCTAAAAATTATGCTGCAACAGATTACCGATGCAAAAATAAAATGTGTTCATTTTATGAATTATTCTGCTTAGTGAGCACGAAATTCGATCAAAAGCTAAAGATCCAACACACCAAATTCGGTGCATGGGACTGATCTCGAAAATTATGCTGCAACAGATTGGCGATGCAAAAATAAAATGTGTTCATTTTATGAATTATTCTGCAACAATTTTGATTTAAGGAAATTACAGACACGAAAATGTGTTAATTTAAGAGAATTCACGCTTCCACCACTCTCTGGTTCTAGAATTAGGTCAATTGGGTCCATTTTGTGACTTCGATGTGATGTTTCGTGCCTACAAAAGATTGCTTACGAACATGTACCGTCACAGTTTGCGAACGACGGCAAAACAAGGGCAAACGTGTTCGAGAATTCTGCTACGAACGATGAGCTCGTCGATGCGCATGCGCACTGCTTCAATAGTTACCGCATACGTCGCAGTCCACTAGTGAACGTGCAAATCGAAAAGTCCCTAATGCTAAACCTAACCCCAAGCCTAATATAATACCCAACTGCAATCCTAACCCTGTATACCTGACAATAACAAAAGCCTGGAGAAATGGTCACTGGAGCATATATCTGAACCCTTTTTCATTGAAGAAAGTAACAGTCATGTTGTCTGTTTGAATCCAAAAGGGCATTAACTTATATACTTAAACACAGAATAAACTTCATTCTGGGTTTGAACAGATGACCTAACACTTCAAAAGAAAGGATCTCCTGGAATACACCTTGTTCAGAGAAAAGGATCGAAGGGGTTGAAAGCAATGAAATCCATTTTATTCTTCATTATAAAAGGGTTAAAATTTGTAAAGAAGATTTGCTGAAAGTCAAGTAAGGGAGCCACTCAAGGTAGTGATGTGAGATTTAAAACTACCTCAATCTTTTTGCCTATTTATGCAAGCTGGATAAAATAATGCACTCTTGGATAGAATAATCCGTCCTAATTTGGGTGATTTTCTGGAATGCCACACTTTGGCAATCCTAAAATATGTCACTAATTAATACTTGGCTTTAATATTGGCAAAATCCAGGATGGCGACATATTAGTGTCAAATCCCCAAGAAATGCCTACTTTGTGTATAATACCCATTTCTAATGTTCACTAACCAGTGAAACACCATCTTCTGCGAATAGCTCTTATTCTGATCTCCTTCTAATTCATTCAAGAAAGACCGACAGGCTCATTCTCACTAAGAAAACATACTCCGCAACGCGAGTGTTATATAGCTGGGGGGTTGACACAGTTTCGGATTCAGTTAGCAACCTATATTTCCCTTGTGGTATTGATCCGTGCATATCATACCACGCAACCCTCATTCTTTCCGCTTGTCTCGTGGGGGCATCGTATGATTGTACGACTCGGCCCGTATTACACATACTTAGCGTATCGTCAGATATCCCTGTGCAGGGTGATAATATTTGCGGTTTATTAGAGATATGGGTCAGAGATATTTACAGTGGGTGATTGGAGAAAGACTGGGGAATGAAAGTAAGGGAGTCATACAGCAGTCAGAGAAAGGCTCAAACATTTTGCATTCATTTTTTAGTTTGCGTTCATGTGAATTGTCAATACAACACAAGTGAAAAGTGGAAAGGAGAAGCATTATCATTATCAGGTTTTCATTCTCCCATGTACACCTATCCTCATATTCATTCCTTCTTCTGTTCTACTTCTTCATCTCCTTGCTTTCCATCATATAAACAAAATTCTTTTATTCTTATATCATTCTTCTTTTTTTCTGCTTCTTTCTTCTTCTTCTTCTGCTCCTTATTCCTCTTTCTCTTACTCTTCTGATTTTTCTTCTCCTCCTCCTTCCTTTTCGTCATCTCGTTCTGCTCTTCCTCCTACTACCTCTACGTCTATGTCTACTTCTTCTCCTTCTTTCTCTCATTCACTTCCCTTCCTTCACCTCCTCTTTCTCTTCTTCCATTTTCCCTCATGCCCTGCTCTCCTCCTTTTTTCTCTCAGTTTTGACTTCTTATACCCCTTCTCCTCTATCTTTTACATTTTTTCTTCAGTTCTGCCTCCCTTTATCTCTGAGTTAATTGATTTGTTTGAACTACATGGTTCAACATTCAACTGTCTTTACCAGCTCCCACATGCAGCTTAAAGGCAAAGCCTGCTCTGTTTCATCACACTCTTACATGGAGTGATCACTCATTCTTGCTCATTGACAGCTATTCAATCAGACTTGACAGCTTTCTAGGGAAGGAATTCTTCTCATTTGATCACGAGCTAGGAAAAGATGAGCCTTTTCTCTCGGGTGAATACATTAGCTAATATGAAATGTAGACATAAAAACGACTTGCCAAAAAAAGCGAAATGAGTAAACTTTAGTGCTTCTACAAAGGTTCTATGAATTATCTGTATGACATTTGCAATACTATTTCACCTGATCATGGTAGATATATATTGTCTGTTTGGAGCCAGAAGGGCATTAACTCAGATGTTCATTAAAAAATAGTTAACAACCTTCTGGCTCTAAACAGATGATTAACTACCCCTATCCTAATATAGTCTGCTGAGAGAGGTATTAACTCTATGTAAAAGTATATGAGTTACGACTTAAAGCCTAAGGTACTGTATCCCTTTTGCAGCCAACATCAAATTTTGTTGAACTTTGCAGGAATTATGAATATGTCACGTATGTCCTATCTGTGAAATTTAGACATTAGCAGTGTCTTAGTATTCAAATTATGCAAGGAAACCCATTTACTTTCTAGACTTCACTGTCAGACACTATTGAGTGACTGACTGACTTCTTTTTTTCTTTGGTAATAACATACAAAAAATGAGCTGTAAAGGTACATGAGCATTTGTCTACATCAATAACCCACTTCTTGTAATGGCCAAAATTAAACTGATTGAATCTTTGCGCAGCACAAAACATACAACCATTCGGTACAAGGGTCTGAAAATCAGACTATTTACTAAAGTGATTGCAATCTCTAAAGTCGATTTGACAACTAATGGTCGTTATTTTCCCACAAAAGACATTTTCAAGCCCTTTCTTTTTTAATGAAGTTCTGAATTATTATTATCTTTCAAATGCCATTGGAATTCAACCTTTTCATTTTTGTGGCCTGCAAATGGGACATAGTACCTTTAACACTTTCTATCTGTCAGCTGACAATATTTTTGTTCTGCCTTATGATATTCCTGCCTTTGGCATTTTGGGCACATCTATATACACAATGCCACATTTCCCTATGCTCCTCAAAAGCAAAAAGTTATTCATTCACAAACACCAGACCCAAATATTCTTCACTCCCTGATCACATATTTACAAAAGTATATTAATGATGATGGTTTTGCCATTTCTAATCCATTACTTGCCGCTATCTCTGACAATCTCTCTTCCTATAATTACCCTCATCAATTCATCAATGTACTTGCATTATTGGTTTTCACATATGTAGGCTTATGTACATCTCAAACAGGCAGACATTTTTCAAAATTGAATTGCAGCAATCAGTTATCTAGGAACATTAATGGGCAGTTGGAGTACTTATTAATATAATTCTTCTTTATGGCATAAATATAAATATAGCTGTTGTAAAAAGCTTATTTTGATCAAACTTCTCACTTGCACATTATTTTCTTTCTTAGCTCAACACATCACTTGCTATTCCCCGACTTCTATATACCTTGAGCAAATATATAATTTTTATTAAAATCTAGATCTCAAACTAGCCGTTTGATGATGGTTTCACCTTTGTGACAGATCTCTATTGATTTGAAAACAAACATTACATATAAAATCAATGTAATCCAACCTTTAAAAAAAAAATGAGTAATAAGAGAGGAGACAGAGAGAGGAAGAGAGGAGACAGAGAGAGGAAGAGAAAGAGAAAAAAAGAAGAAAAAGAAAAGAGATAAAGAGAGGAAAAAATATGGAAAGAGAAAGAGAGAGAGAGAGAGAGAGAGAGAGAGTAATAGAGCGGACAGAGGGGAATATTGAGAAGGGGATGAACAAAGGTGAAAATGGATAAAACGGATAAACCGCGTAGAATGATGAAAATCAGGTCTGTCACACCACTAGACATTTCTTATCACGCAGCAGACTTTAATGTTATGGTCGCAGACCAAATGTCACTTATATTCAAAAGTAGAATGTCAATGCTTTTCTTTGAATAACGCCAAAGCCAAAACAACTCAACAACCCTTTTACGCTCGTCTCATCGCTAAAAATGCCCAACATGTTATCATGCCCCACTCCTTCAACTGCTATCGCATACTCATATCTCATATTTTCCCCATTATCAAATATTAGAAATGGACTCTCGTACTCTCTGAATTGAAAAACATCAAGACCTTGCATCTTCCATTCATAAAATCATGACCGTTCCATATCCTTAAGAATTCACAATTTTTCATTCATCATCATAAAGGAGGGGTATGTTAGGAAAAAAGCCAATTTCTTTGGATTGTGCAGTCACAGAGAGAAGCTGTACGTTATGAAAACCATTTCTCTGGAGTATGCATTAGTGGAGAATAAAGGGCAGCCAGAGACGTTTATTCTCGTCTTCAACTTTTTTTTGGATTATTGCCATGGGATTGGTGTTTGCGGCTAGATGTGGGTCAGCAGCTCTTTCATCGAGTTTCTTCTAGAAATAATACCAGGTGAAAGCTGTCGTAAAGAGATGCAGTATGTTTTCTGGGTTGGATTAAGATGGCCTTTAGAAGCACACAGGAATGTTTAACCCTGTTGCCATAGCATACAGATGTAGAGTACATCCATTGAGAAAGCTGTTATTAACTTTGTGTAAATAAGATGAAAGTTAATGCAGTTTTCTTGCTCATGGCAAATGACATTGTGCAAAATTATAATACATTGTGAGATAAAAGTGAAATGGCAGTTAAAAGAAGAGAAAATACAGTTTCATATAAGTAGGAAAGTATGTTATCACATATCGCAAACATACGCGATCATCTTTGATAATCAATGTACCTTTCAACTGTCATGTTAATGTGTGTTATTCAAATGATGCATGTTTTTGACAGAATACTCAGGAAAAAAATTTATGATCTGTTTCAACAAGCCTCATTCTCATCCTGTAAATGAAAATATGGAAATATGGAGACAAAGCTTCCATCTATCATTTAAAATAAAAACAGATCTTTGCTGTATACCGTGAACAACTCAAATGCAAATTTTCCATCATGTGATTGCTGTACAAATAATTTACGTTTGCGAGTGCATTAGTGAATATATGCACTGCAAGAACTAATGAACGCGGGTTAAGTCACAATTGGATAATGAACAAGATTTGTCAAGTTATGGTCTAGTGGATAAGGCTCCGGACTGTAAACCACAAGGTACAAAGTTTGAATCCTGCCAAAGCACTAATTTCCTTTGGCAAGATATTAATCTACATTTGCCACATTCGACTCATGTGAAGTGAGTGAGTACCTGGCAGGATTCATTCCTTGGAAGAACTGAGTGCTACAGTTGCTGGAGCTAAAGCTGGGATGATAACATCCAAAGTCCTTTGGAAGCGCATAGAGACGTTATATCATAATGTGATATGTTCTATACCAACACAGTATATTATTATTATTATTATAACATCACTAATGCACTAGCTTCAAAGCATTAATTATTAATTTTTTTTTTAATGGGTCAGCAATATAAATATAAAGTCAAGAAATAACCAAGATACCCAAGAAAATGTCAAGAGTCTTAAGAGCCATTTGCTGTATTGAAATGACTTGACATAAGTAAACTGTCAAATGGTAATGCACTTCTCAATGCAAGCATCTATGTCCTTGGCATATGAAACTATGTGCATTTCAGCGCGTCTTAACTTTGTACGTGTCAGATAAACGCTTACATGCATCTTACCTGTGCATTGTCACTTTTTGATTGGAACCGTTTTGCATGGTACGCATGGTAGAAAAGAATGATGCACAGTCACATGTTGTAATCTCACCAATTAGATTACCTTCACTCTAGAACCTTTTTTTTTATCATTTACAATTTTGGAGTGACTATCCTTGAATCGCTAATGAAATTATCTATCTTAGGTCAGTAAAGCAAGTTCCTCTTGCCCAGGTCTCTTAACAATTCATAGACACCATACCCCAGTGATGTAATAACTGTATTTCTACATGTACCATGAAGGCATAATAGTATGAAACCTTGCTTTAAAGATTAATGTTCAAATGAAATGTTCCCATCTCCCACTCGCTTTCAACTATACAAATTGAAATGCATGTATGTAGACTTTAAGAATACTACGAGACATTTCCAATGAAAATGATTTACTTTGAGGACATTAGACTCAAGATTCATGGACAAAAGCAAAATATAATTTTCATGCCATTAAATTGGTGTCTTATGTCATGCTAATGAGCAGAGAGCAGTTTTCTCAGAAAAATAAGATAAAAGCAGGTCAGGATTGCATTCAATATGAAATTAAATTCTTAGAGGATAAAAAATTACTTTAATATTTTGTAACACTCATATCCTCTTATCAATCATTGTTAAAAACAGAAAGCTATAAGTATAACTAAATAGACATTTTATAACAGTTTACAAGAAACATCTGCTTCCTGATTCCATAAGTATTTAAAATGCTGAAAGAGCTGATGTAAGTTAGAAAAAAGAGATTTTTTTTAGCTCAGGGTCTGTGGCAATAGTCTGGATGCAATAAAACTGAGAGTTCTATCACCAATGACTAGACTTTTTAAAGACTGGATAGCATTTTATCTATCATTACATCATTTATCACGATTATTGGACTGCATTTCATTTAGTGGAAGGGCAATATGGAAATGATTTGCCAATATTGGCAAATCAAGAGGGCAAGTTTAACAATTTTATGCCTTTATCCATGCATCATTAACTGCAAGCAAAGAGAGAATATTGACAAATATTGACAAATATCCCCACAATAAAACCCATCCAAGTCTGAACCAAGACTATATGACATGATGATGAGATGAGTGCGGTAGAGTAAAATGAAATCCTCATTGCAATCATAAAGGTTCCTGATACGGTGACTTCAATAATAAACATGAACCCACATCTCCCTTCCGTTACAAACCATCTTTCTCATTCTGACCCACCTCTCATTTCCCTTTCGCTCTTATCATCTTTCTCCTTGCTTTCCTTTTGCTCTCTCCGTCTTCTTCCTCGTTCCCTTTTACTCTCTTCCTTTTTCTTGTTATCTCCCTGATCTTTTTCCTCATCCCCATTTGATCTCTGTTTTCCTTTTCGCTCTCTATGTCTTCGCTGTCCCTTTTGTTTTCTAAGTATCTGTCCTTGTTCCCCCTCTCTCTCTCTCTCTCTCTCCCCCCATCTTTCTCCTCGTTCCCCTTTTGCTCTCTCTGTCATCCTCCTCATTCCCCTTTTCACCCTTTTTGTCTTTCTCCTCATTGTTCTTCAAATCTCCCTGTCTTCCTCCTCGTTACCTTTTTCTCTTTTTTCTCTCTTTCTCATTCTCCTTTCAATCTATCTGTCTTCCTCCTTGTTCCCCATTCAATCTCTCTTTCATCCTCCTCGTTCCCCTTTTCGCTCTTCTCATCTTTCTCCTCATTCTCCTTTTGCTCTCTCTGTCTGCCTCATCCATTCTTCTTGCACCCTTTTCAATGATTGCTCGGTTTCTAAGCATCCGCTTTGAAATTATTTTCACTGGCACCATGGCTAGAATTTTCTGATTTTGTGCAGGAATTCCTTGACAGCCTTTTTTCTTTGGATGAATTATTGATTAAAATGTGGCTTCAGAAACTGTAACAGAGAGCACAATTTATGTATCCGATTCCTCCTTTGCAATCTTAAAGGCAAGATTTGACATTAACAATGATGACGCAAAGTCAGTCCAAATTTATTTGGGCAGAGAGAATGATTAGGAAATTTATCATAGAGAAATGTATTGTTCCCAAATAAGATATTTGTAGCTCACACATATTTTTCATGTCATCTTTCCTATGTGTGATCTGAAAAGACATACACAATTTGGATGGTTTTCTTTTTACAAAACAATTAAAGAAAGTATGTGTTACATTCAAAGGCAATAGTAAAACAATTGCATATCAGTAATGCTCTCTTTTAAAGAACAATCAAAAATAGATTTTGAAATATAAGTCCCAAAATGCATAGGCAGCAACTTCAGATGGGGTGAGGAAAGGAATTCTATTGAAATAACTCTTCAAGTCATGATATCTACAGTCTTAGATAAGCCTGATTTTAAAGTTATTTATATTATGCATTAAACAGAATCCTTATTATTCTTTTTCCCTCTTACTAATCATCAGTCACTTCTCCTAAATTTTTAGGGATGCTTTTTATTTTATTACCTTCTAGAATGAACTGAAGGCAATTCTAGCACTCTCATGATCATGTCCAAATGTTAAATTGTACCTCTAATTTTTCCTAATATATTCACATCTACTATAGACAACCTACCATATAACAAAGAGGTCAATCTTTAAAGATAAAGTTGAGTTCTGGTCATGCGATTGCATAGTGAAAGAAACGGTGTGGAATCGATCAAAAAAAGTTGATCATGTAGCACATAAGTATTGGTGTGTACTGCAAGGTTCTGGAATCATCAAAATTATAAGAAATTTGGCCTAGTCTTGGTAAAAGTAACAAGCACTGTACACAGAAAGATGCATATGGGACTACACAAATATGTGGCATAAAAATGTGGTTCTCATTTTTAAGCTGTTACATGTCATATTAAGAATTTGAAGGCATTTTTAAGAGCCATGCTTTTCAGGGAACATTTTTTTTCTGATGTTCATCCACACTTGCATTTAATAACAATGAAAACGCTCACAAATTATTTTTCACCTCTCCCCAGAACTCAACCTTCTCTTTAACTGTCTGTTGAGCCAGAAGGATGTTTATCTCTGTTTCAATGATATGAGTCAATGCCCTTTAAGCTCTCAACTGACATGATTTCACTGTTATAATAAACTTAAAAAATATTCTATTATTGAATAACCTTGGCCTCATCATAGAGTAAGGTTCTCTGCGACAAGATTAATCGAGTCAATGCAATTATTAGTCAGCAATATATCTCCCTTCTCATATAGATCTATTAACAATAATCACATGATAGGTCAACAGGGAGAAATTAATATCATAACCGACCACGATAACCTCTCAATTGTATCTGCAATAAATCATGCATAACACCTGTCACACGGTCCGCATGCAGTGGCAATTGCTCTGCGATCAGTATCATACACCTACCAAAGTCCTAACTATCGACTCTGGACAAAACATTACACCTAACACTACACCTAACACTACACCTAACCCTAAACCTGACCAAAATACAAACCCCAGCTGCACCCAGAGCCCTAACCCAATTATATTCGACAAGATAATCCCTGCAGAACATTTTGCTTGAGCAAATATCAGGTCTCTCTCCATGCCGAGTGCCAGGAAGAAAATGTTACCTTGTGAGTTCCTACATTTTCAACAACAAAAATCATCAATAACTGAAACCTTCTGGCTCCAAATAGACCATAATGTGTTTTACATACAAGCCTACTAACACTGCAAAACTCTAACGCAAATAGTAATAGTAATAGCAGAAATCACTCAAAAAAAAAAAAAAAAAATTAGCGTCACTTGTCACTTCATGCATTTCTGCTGGACACACGATGAGGCACGTGCTGCAACAACTCAACTCCCCATCAACAACTAGCTATAATTATTCTTCAATAATACATCCCTCAAAGATAATTTGACACACTATATACTTCAATCTCCTGGCCAACCTTATTGACCTTTCAAACGTGTCTCTAGTATTTTTTGAGTACCGGTACACTATTGCCTATTATGTAGACTGAGCAGTTACATAACAAGAAATCCTTGAGACCTTCCTTGTGTATGATTTATTTTCATTATACATCATAAAGATTGTCTAATGTCAATTTCCATGATGATGTATCAATATTGTGCATAATACAGGCTCTTCAATAGCATGTAAGACTCCTCTAAAATAAAGCTAATTTTATGAATTCCTGGGCACCATTACGTCATCTTTTGTTAGCTATTAAAGAATACAAAAGAGGTGATTAATTGTCTTATTAAACATATGAATTTGCATACAAAACATGCTCCTATATTACTACACTATTTAACCCCACTCATAATCACCTGTATATTATCTTCTCATTACACATCATAAACAGTACACAAAAGAATGTGCAATGCAGCATCCTTCCTTAATGATCTCTAAATTGTGTCTGTCATCATACATACATTACTATCTTATTATACATCCACCAATCTCTTTATGACAACACTTATTAAATCATAAACTGCTTAGTAGTTTCTCCCATCTTCCTTTTATTTATTGCATCTATGATGATGATCATTCAAGGTCAAATCTTCCCCTAATGATCCCTCGGTTGTATTTTTGGAAACATCATGAATAGAATCATAATATTTATACATCAACTATCAAATGGTATAATCAATAAATAATTAGTCCCAATGGTCTAATTAGAATCTGCACAATGTGGATACAAGAAAGAAAGAAATATGGAGACACCAGATAAAGGTAGTTTATTTTAAATATAAACTTAGACTAATCAGATGATAAAACAGATGCACGCTGATGGATAGACGGATAGCTAGGTAGCAGTATAGATACAAATAGACTGAAATAATATTATATCAGAAATAATTAAGTTGATAAAAATATGCAAGAGCAAACAAAAAGTTCAGTATCAAAGGACAATTCTACTTTTTATAAGAAGCTTGAGAAAGGGTAAAAGAGGAGCCTGAAAGAGAGAAAGAGACAGAGAGGAGAAGAGAGGAGGAGAGAGAGGAGGAGAGAGAGAGAGGAGAGAGAGAGGAGAGAGAGAGAGATGGAGGACGGAGAGGGCAAAAGTGAGAGAGGACTAATTCAAAGAGATGAAGTGAGAGAGGACAAATTGAAAGAAAGCGGGAGAGTGGGGAAAGAGAGAGAGAGAGAGAGAGATAGAGAGATATACAGTTAGAAAAAAAATCACAATCAAAATCCTGAAAATATACGAGGGAAATAATATTAGGAAATAGAATCATGAATTTTAATCAGATATCTTATCATTCCTAGTCCAAACACCCTACCCCCCCCAAAAAAAAAAAATAGATGGGAGAAAAAAAATGAAAGCATGACAGGTGGGTCATACAACGTCGCTATCGACCTCATTATCAATCACTGCTAGCTATTAAACAGTATAAAAAGACTCCAGAGTTGCATTAATACAATTTCACACTCTAACACGGTGGCTGGTCAGATTGACCCCGGGAGTCTCTGGAATTCTCGAAGTGCAATTTGTCACATTTCAGGATTATGACTCTACTCTTCACCTCCAGCGAGGTGTGTTTATAGTTTCATCATTGACTTTTCACGGAATGCAAAATAGAGGTTTTTTTTTGCTAAAGGTCAAGAGGCCAAGCTCATTCAGAAATATTTCAGAAATATTTCAGAAATTGTTTACTATTACATATCTATTAAAGTAAACATGAATTATGCTGCCTGTTTACATTGCTTTTCTTGTAAAGGATGGATCATAACATCCATCTACTGTATATACTGTAACATGTGGGATAGGAGTTCAAATATATATCACATTCTTTTGGCTCTCAGCAGTTGCGTTATACAAAATGTTTATGCTTTAATTGCCATGTATTTTGTGAATTTATCCGTTTGGTTTTATGTTGTGTTTTAACTTAATAGTTTTATACATTGTAATATGCACTTGATACAGGGACCCCTTGAAAAGCAGGCCTTGTGGTACTGAAGGGGGCTACCCTGTGTATTTAAAGAAGACTGTATAAATGAATAAATGAAATAAATGTATTTACTGGTAACACAAACGATATTGTTCTCCCATTCACTTGCACAAAGTAACTTATGAGGCATGAGTGTTTCATGTTTTCCCTCTATCCGTTCCACCTATTCCCCCATCTCTTCCTTTCCCTATCCCTCCTTTCCTCCTCCATCCCCCCTACTGCTCCCTCTCCCTACTCCACACCCCTTCCAGGCCAAGCACTTAACAAGGGCAAGAAAATACCTCATGTTTTTGGAATCACATTCGCCCTAACATACCAGGTCTAATTAGCACCCCTTGTGTTCTAGAAGCATACAGAGCAGCATTCTAATTAAGTACTTTACCCTAGGCAAGTTTACATAATTAATATGTGACCATACAATGTACACACTGCCTCCTTGCCAGCAGTCACGCATATATGATTCATTTTTTCTTCCCAAACTTACTTCTTCCAAAATGTGTTGCTCCATGAATACTCTATCAGTGCTATGTATAGATTTTGATGCAATTTTCATTTCAACTACATTGCTAATCTATATTTTCTCCTAAAACTTAAAAAAATGCTTATAAAATCAGTTCATTCCTATAGGACATGATGAACTGCCCACAAAAAAATAATTGTTATAGTAGTGATGTAACTAAAATTATGCCTTATGAAATTCATCTGCTTGTGGATGGCACAGATATGATAAAATCAATCATTTTTTGAATTTGAAGGAAACAAATCAAGAAAAAAAAATCAAGAATCAATAGCTAAAACTGAATATATATTTTTAAACATAAACAAATCTTGAATGCACAGGGGCAAATTAAGAGTGATTCCCACCCCCCCCCCATTTTATTGAATTTGCCCATTAATTTCCAAATAGCCCCTGAATTGCACTGTTACATATACATTGCTTGTAACAGATAAAAAGACAATGATATGAGACTAAATAATCCATTAACTAAATTTGTTACATAAGGCACGCTATTTCTATCTTAACTGTTAATATTTAACATTTAATGTGATTAACTCTCTTCACCAATAGCCTTATCTTTGAGGTAGAAAACTCAATAAAACATTGGACTGATTTCCTTACGGAGAGCTGTTAACATACCTGTAATTAGCCTCCAGGGTGCCCCATCCCTGAAATAGCAATATTGGGATTCATCATTTGCTTGTAACTCTTCAGCCTTACTTACGTAATTCACCCAAGGGAATGTTCATACTCTGCAAGGGTCTTTGCGGGGTCGCTTTGACAAAGAAATCTAAGAATTTAACCTTTACGGAGCTGAGTCATTGTAACTAAAAGGCAAAAGTGTTGCTTCAACCACAGACCCCATTATATTCAAGCACATGTGTATTTTAGTTTGCAATATACTCTGCTTCTAACAGTATACCAAAAAAGGGCAAGAGTGATTCAAACTACTTAATGCAAAACACAAGTTTTTTCATAATTTAATAATAAGCAATTAAAAGCTTCTGTCAAGCTCTATCCAAAAGTCATCAAAATTTTTTTTCTAAAGGTTAGAATAAAAATGTCTTGGCATACCATCTCTGCATGGGTGCGTTTATCGTGTCTTGCCACTAGATATGTACATATCGAACCCCACTGTACGAACCTGATTTTCAGGATGTCGCGTTTATCGTCTCTTCACGATTCAAAATAAAGGCCTTGTCTCTGCGCAGCTGCTTTGCGCCATTTGACCCGGGAAGCAGATTAGCATGGGAAGGTCCAATTTGTATGTGAGGTTCAAAACAGCTTTGCGTTTATCATGTCTCAGAAACGTGATTCTGGCTGTATGTCACATTCAAAACGCACTTTTTTTGGCGTTACAATATGTCCATATCAAAAGACGTTTGAAAAAGGCTTTGCGTTTATCGCCTTAAAAATTTGCCTGAAAGACGTTTGAAAACGCTGATTCTAGGCAAAAAATTGGACGATAAACGCAACCCATGTCAGTTCAGTTTTGTGTATGTGAATCACTACTTCATTATAGAACAACATTGAGTTGCTACATTAGAACGACTACTACTGCAACTATAGTCTCACTTGAGCTAAATATACAAATAATATCACATCTCAGTTAAAATTTAACAATACATAGACTGTCCGTCTATGGAACTCTCTCCCTGCCCATATTGTAGGAAACATTTCAGATGAAGGACTTCAAGCTTTTAAAGGTAGAATACATGGATACATCCTTGGCGTGACATACTTTTGTTTTTGCTTTATTTCATGTTGTCATTAATTTGTTCCTTTTGTAATCAGTTAATAATTTTGGGATGCAGTGAATAATAATAATAATAATATTCCGCTTTCATATAACGCTTAATACATCAACGATGTCTCTAAGCGCTTTACAGATAAACTATTACCCCAGTCATTGGATTCAATGCTTGCCCACACACACTGTGTGCACAATCTCCACTCCCTGGGGAGTATTCCAGCCAGGCGTTCTTGACGCTCAAAAACTGTTTGACCAACAATGACGGTCGCATCCTACCGGGTACCCATTTAACACCTGGGTGGAGAGTAGCAAGTGCAGGTTAATATCTTGCCAAAGGTTATTAGTGCCGTGTCGGGATTCGAACCCTCGACCTTCGCATCTCCAGTCAAGCGCCTTAAACCACTCGGCCACGACACTCCCTTAAATGAACCATTTGAATGGCCCACCAGAGCTCTCAGTAAGAGTCTGATGTTTTAGCACATTTTGTTTGGTAATGCTACTGTTCCTTTCTTGCAATGTCTTGCAAAAAGAAGGAAAATACAGAAGACATCATAACTTTCAATTCATGTAATTCTTTCTACCACTAAATTGAAACTGAAGATTGAAATTTCCCCTTACTTTTTACCAACCTTTTCCATAATTCATTAAATGTTAATGATCATGTATTCCCCTTCTCTTCTTTTTTAACATTATGTCAGTATTTCACCTGATGAAAGGCTAGGACCTGTTTCATAAAACTTAAAGCTACTGAGATCATCAAATTTGATTGCTGAAATCAGATCGTTGTGGATATTGTTATGCATAACAAATTTTACAAAATGGGTCCCAGAAGGGCACAACCTGATTATTCATTCATGATAATATTGTGATAAAGGGTAATATTTTGTTCTATTTCCTTGACTCATATATCTATCATCATTTCTTTCTTTAATTCATGTAAATACATGGACTTATCTAATGCTTTTGATATATGGATGTGCAAGAATTTAAATTCTGATAATATTCAAGATTTTCAGAAGAAAAATAATTATTCTTTATTACAATTTACAATACGGATATATTAGAATCTACCAGAAGCCCTTTAAGTGAAGGCTGTACTACACATATTCATTAAAATGCAGAATTTGTTCTCATTAGCATTTTGGTCCTGCATGAGGGAAGGCCTAATTGCAACACAGCTTGACAGTTAGCTCTCCACGGACTCACCCTGATAAATATTTATTGCTGTTCCGTCAAAATTATCTTCTTCTTGATCCATTAATCTCACTTGGTTCTGGCTACAGGTCAAGAAAAAGAATGTCGTATCCAGTCGGGGACACAATACAATAGTTTTTGACGGCCAATGTTTTTGAAGGCATTAAGTCACATTACGATGTGCTGGTATGATGAGTCGTTGAATGTCTTTTTCACTAATTTGGTTTAAACTTTTAGAATCAAGTGTAAGTGACTACATTCCTTACATTAAAAAAAAACAACTAATAACTGCTTGGTGCATATTTAAAAAAAAATACAAAAAAGAGTGACAGCGACAACTCAAATAGATCACAAAGAGACATATATGCACTAATTGTAAGCAGAGAAAGAAAGAGGGGGGGGGGTAATGATTTTGAGGAGGAGGGGATGAAGAAGAATAAAAAGAAAGAGCGGGTAAAGATTTTGAGGAGGATGAAGAAGAAGAAGAGAAAGAAAGAGGGAGGTGATGATTTTGAGGAGGCGGAGGAGGAGGATGAAGAAGAAGAAGAGAACGATGAAAAGGAGGAGTAGGAAAAGATGGGGCGTTGATAATTACTGCATTGATTTGAAATTGAAATAAATCAGTGAGAAACAGAAGGTCTCGGATCCAAAGCAAGATAATTACAAATATTTATTACGATAAATTTCAACATTTGCCACCTTAAATCACATTCGCGACTGGAAGCTCATTTCATCTACGTCGTAAAATGTGAAACGATACCAAAATTGACAATGGCAGGGGTGACTTTTAAAACAGGAAATATTTTATACATTGGCATATAGAAACTTGTGCTTTCAATGTGTTACTCTTTTACTATTAGCTAAAGGAAAGAGAAGACTGACAGGGAGAGCCAACATGAATAATGGAGGGAATGGAGGGAAAGAAGGGAGTAAGGAAGGGATGGAGGAAGAAATAGAAATAGAAAGACAAAGAAAGAGAGAGAGAGAGAGAGAGAGACAGAAAGAGGTGTATATAGAGGAAGAGAAAATACAAGACTGAAGTAAGATTATTAGGAGAGAAAGTTGAAGAGAAAGGGAGGGAGAAAGTGAGAAGCAGAGAGAGAGAGAGAGAGAGAGAGAGAGAGAGAAAGAAAGAGAGAGAGGGAGAGGCTGTTCAGACCGGCAGAGCGCGCTAGACCGCGCTATCTCTGCGGTGTGGAAGGTACAACGTCGTTTCGGTCCGCCCAACAGCGAGCCATGGCGAGCCAAAACGGCATGCCACTGGACTACCTCTTGGGGGTGGTCCACGAGAGATAGCGCTATCTCTGCCGGTGTGAACCCGAGCTACGATAGCACGCCGGAAGTCATCGTTCTACATGCGGGGAATTTTATACTCATTCTATTAAAGTCCCTCTTGTGTAAAAATATGCATCAACTCAACTACGCGTTTGTAATAGCGCGCGAAATCTTTGACCGCTCTGACCTCATGACGTCACGCGTCATGGCAACAGGACCTCTCAAAAAAGGGGGTGCTACGATAGACCGTAGCGGTGCGGTGTGAATCCAGCGAATGCCAATGGCGGACCGTGGGTCGCGCTACGATAGCACGATCTACGGTCCGCCCACGGTCCCCCCTTGCGGTGTGAACAGCCTCGGAGAGAGAGAGAGAGAGAGAGAGAGAGAGAGTGTGTGTGTGTGTGTGTGAGAGAGAGGAGGAGGAGTAAACAGAAGATAAAGAGAAGACAGAGATACAATGGGAGAAAGAAGGACACAGCCAGACACAGACAGATATAAAAATGAATCACTCAAGCTAGTAACAGACCAAAAATTAAATAAAGAAATAGATGGTATCAATCTTATAACTGTCCCTAACTGTCCCTCTGTTTTCTTGATCTTTGACCACTAATTCAATTTGTACCATAAATATCAGTCCCTAAGTAATTTGACAGATACATCACCTTGAAGCACTGACAATGGGTACCAATATATCATATGGCAAAAGAACTCTTCAGGTATACAGCTCAAAGAGGGGAACTTACGATGCAGTTATCACAACTTGCCTTCATACCCTAAAGCAGGAGTCCTTAGATTTATGATGTACGTCAAATGTTAACTCCTTGTCATGATTATGTATGTGCATAAGAACCCCTCACTTAATCCTTCCATCCTACCTTCCCTTTGTTACATCATGATTACATCACAGCCCTTATTTTGTATGGAAAGAGGGGTCTCTCTATCACCCCCTCCTCTCAATTAAAAACAGCAAGCAAAAGGTATGCTGGAGTCACGTCTCCCGACCAATTTCAATCAAGCAAAGTTCTGCCATGATGTCTCGACTAAAGCCTCGACGTCATGGCTTGTCACCCTGCAGTCCCACATGCATTCAAATGGTGCTGGTGCTGTGTGCGCTTTATTCAGTAATCAATTGGCCCATTACGAAGTATCATTAAGGTAGCCAATGATACATTACAAATGGGTCCAAGGTATTTGTACTCTCTGTCTGCACTTTTGCTACTTACGTTCCTAGTCTCTGCTCCAACCTTCCCCTCCCTGAGGGGATTCTAATGGCAACATCTCCATTTCATCAAAGAAAGAGCGCTATATAGATCCTTGTACGTAATTAAATTGGATTCTGCATTTTTAATGAGGCCTAGGGATGTAGAGGTTAGACGAAAAGAATAACCCGGTAAACTAAATTCTACAAAACATAAATATTTTGAAAAACCCATTTGGTATGATGCTTATGACGAAACACAAGCCTTTAAAAATAGTTCTATTACCTCAATAGCGCACTCCAATTACACAGATATTTATATATATATATATATACGTTAATCAAATTACGAACTTGGTGAAAATGAGATAAATGATAATATATGTCACTAGAGATATGGTTGCCTCTAATAGCCATTGACACTACAATAAATTATTGAATTGCCTTTATATACAGAGATGCTACTGAGAGTCATACAAATTTCCTGAACTTTATAGCAGAGGGAGTGTAGCGTGCAGCAGCCTCGGGTCAAGGGGCCTGCCGTATGGCTCGTGGTGGGGTCCAGGGGCAAAGCCCTAGCGGGGGTTCAGGGGGAAGGGCCCCCCTGAAGCCACAGGGATTTTGTGTTTCCTGAGTACACAAATAACAAAAGTTTTAATGCATGTAAATATGCTTTTTAAGAACTATCAATTTATTTATTCACACATGGATACATGTGTAAATACCTGCCTTACACATGCTGTAAGCGCAAGAGCCGGCCCACCAATGTTCTGCATGAACTGCTTTCTCATCAACATTAGAGGATGGCAATGTGGGATCGTTGTTTATCCTGATCACTTCCTGAGAGTATGTGTTCATGACTTTCACCTCAAGCCATGACCATCTCCACTTGTTTATTATTTCCTTGTCAATCTCCTTCACATTCCCTTCCAAAACAGAGAAAAAATGAGAGACAGAGGGAGAAAGAGAGAGACAGAGAAAGAGAGTTTTCTGTTTTTTCTGGAACCATTTTTATCTTGAAGATAAAACCCGGATTCCAGAAAAATCAGGAAAAATGGCATCCCTGCTTTTAGAGAATTTTTGTGTACTCAGGAAACACAAAATCTCTGTGGCTTGAAGATAAAACCGGATTCCAGAAAAATCAGGAAAAATGGCATCCCTGCTTTTAGAGAATTCGGGGGTGTATGTTTTTGAACGTCACACATGTTGTGATTGAAACACTATTTGTGTGACAGTTGAACTATTTATAAATATCCATTTTATCTAGTCATATTATTTAGAGAAATTTAAACTTGAGATGAATTTGGTAGTAAAATGACTCCTACAAATATACACAAGATTGGATGACACTGTCTGCTTAGAGAAAGAAGGGCATGAAGGTAAATCCTTTGACACAGTTTCCTGGTTTCCTGTATCTCCGGCTCTCTGTAAATAATACAATTATAAAATGAATAACTGAAATTAAAAAAGCTACTTGCTTATATGTCATATATCTATTTGTAAAAAATATATATGTCTAAACCCATGATATTTGAAGTCGGGTCTGTTTGAAGTTTTGACTGTGATTTGGCGAAAAATCACCATCCCTGCAATTGTTATCATTTTTCATGTTAAATACATTTCTGTCATTCTTTGCCAGATTGGGGCTCGCATTCCAATCACCTGAACCTCCTCTTAGGCTCTCTGTCTTTCTCCTGAAAGTACAAAGATCATCCCTGACCCGCTCTGTACTGACCGAGCCATCATCAATATTCATTAACACACAACTAGAACATGGTCTAGCCTCATGACTGCATACATGACACGATCCCATTTCCCTCAAATTGAATTCTTTTCTGATAAATTGCTCAAGAGGTCTTCTTTGCAAGGGTTTTGCAGTCTGTGATGTCAGATTTTCTGGATTGAAATCAGGACTGGCCTGCAATTTTTCCCTTAGTATTTT
>CP137676.1:24467055-24497757 GCA_037976565.1 Mesocentrotus franciscanus
ATAACCTTATCATCAGTCTCACATCTATCTCGTTCGCATCAATGCAATAGATACCTTCACTTTGCAAAGAGGTAAGCAATACAGACAGGACTCTTATGATATCTTCTGTTAAAGGTACTATGTCTCTTTTGCAGCCAACATCAAATTCTGTAGAACTTTGCAGGAATTATAAATATGTCATGTATGTCCAATCTGTGAAATTTAAACGTTAGCAGTGTCCTAATATTCAAATTATGCAAGGAAACCCGTTTACTTGCTAGACTTCACTGTCAGACACTATTGAGTGACTGACTGACTTTTTTCATCTTTGGTAATAACATACATAAAATGAGCTGTAAAGGGTACATGAGCATTTGTCTACCTACATCAATAACCCACTTCTTGTAATGGCCAAAATTAAACTGATTGAATCTTTGCGCAGCATAAAACGTACGACCATTCAGTACAATGGTCTGAAAAATCAGACTATTACTTACTGGCTCTATAGCTCCTAAGTCGATTCGACAACTAATAGTCGTTATTTTCCGACTTAAAGACATTTTCAAGCCCCCTTTTTTTTAGGGAAGTTCTAAATTAGCATTGTCTTTCAAATGCTGTTGGAATTTAACCTTTTCATTTTTTAGGCTGCAAATGGGACATAGTACCTTTAAGAGCCAGGAGGGCGTTAACCTTGTGATAAAGTATGTGAATTAATGCCCTTCTGGTTCCAAACTAAAAGGTAAACAGGCATTGGTACTTCTTCTTGCTACAGATGAGATTGAGAATATCACAAATTTCAAATCACAAGGTCTGTTTTGCATTCTTGTTGATACAGATGAAATATTGCACATGTGAGATTTATTAAATATTTTATTTGATCTGTTGTGCAATTTACTATATCCTCTTGCCACAGATACAATACCACATTGTCAATGGTACTGGCATGGTACAAGACAGCTGAGTACAAGTAAAACTACTTGAAAACAAGTTTTGAGATTCACTCAATCTGGAAGCAGTGATGTAATGCTGCAAAATTGGACAAGGAGCTTTCATGAAACATAATAAAAACTAGACATGTAATACTTGTTAATAACAAGTATAGGTGGGCTGTTCCAAGTGCATGCCACACATGTTTAGTGACATACTAAGTAGTTAAGATAACATTGCATTGATTTGACCTTATTTTTTGAAATAATCCTCTTATTCAGGTCTATTAGTGTGCCAAATTTCATGTCTATACAATGCATGGTTTTAGAGAAACCATGTACATGTACAGTATATTTGACCTTTGACCCTCAAATCTAAATATCAAAATGAAATATGCATTTTCTAGATTTTGTTTTTTATAAGAAATCATATCTCTGACTCATACTCTATCCAACTATAAATAAAAAATTAATACACGACAAGGACTCAGATTTCCCATAAGGTTGTACTCAAACGATTGACATATTTCTCCCATAGATATAACACGCACAAAAAATTGACCCACCAGGAATCGAACGTGGGTCGCCGGAATGGGAGGCAAGTGCTATGACCACTATACCAAAATAATCCCCATAGACATTACACGTGAACGGAAAATGGAATTCTCAAATCCCACTTTGCAAGTGAAATATGAGCATGATCCCGGCATCTGATCGAAAAATAAAGGGCACACTTGTGATAGCTTATTGTCTCAGCTACAACATACTCAAAGCTCAGCGAAACAAAACTAAAACGACGGAGATATTGCTCGCGAAAGACGGGAATGTAGAATCCAGTTTTGAAAAAAAAGTCATGTCCTGTAGAGAATACACGCAAAATGTGAAAAATTGACATGCCTCCTTTAATCGCAAAAATACGCCATGATGCCTTTGTCAAAATGAAAATCGTGATTACTGCATTTGTGAAGAATTGTCTCAGCTAGAACATATCAAAATTTGGAAGAAAATCAATCAATATTTACAGAGATACAATCAATTTTCCAAAAATATCCTGACGTCATAATATGCAAATTGAAATTTTGAGTTCGGAGGCCATTATGATGACGTCATGAGTTAATTGAGGGTCAAATGAGACATGAAATCATATCTCCGACTCATAATCTATCCAAATATGAAAAAAATTGGGAGTTCCCATCCATTCTGAAGAGTTACAATGAATTTTGTATAGGCATGTTTTTGCCCATATATGCTATGTATTACAAGAGCTCGCGCACGGACATGTTTCTTGAACGGACGCTCATTGCGTTATTAATGGTCAAAAAAGGTGAACAAGGTATCAAAATGCTTAGAAAAATGTGCCAAATATGATGACAAAAAAATTTGGCGATTCTATGTTGCAAAATGCCAGTACGCGCGAAACGCGCGCGCATGTGCTGTGCGCGTTTTTTGCAAAATGCTTAAAATGGCCTGAAACGTATCCAAAATGAATTTGAGACGATTTGGAGCATTTTTAATTTTGCGCGCGCTTGCGCGGACGTACGCGCATGCGCGCGTTTTTGACCTGAAATTGACCGGACGGATATTGACCTTGATCATGATAAATATGAATGAGAAACGACTTTTCGTTATGAAGATATGATCATGAGTAGATTTTCAGAAAATTTTACAAAATGGCGCCTAGATGACGTCATCAGTCAAGGTCAAGGTTGAAAACGTTATTTTGATTTTTCCATATGCCTATACATATGTGCCAAATTTCAAGGCATTTGATCTAGCCATTTTCAAGTTATCTTGCTAACAAAAAAGTGATTAGAAATAAGAAAAATAAAGAATAACTAGACATATAATACTTGTTAATAACAAGTATAGGTGGGCTGTTCCAAGTACATGCCACACATGTTTAGTGACATACTAAGTAGTTAAGATAACATTGGCATGATTTGACCTTATTTTTTCGAAATAATCCTCTTATTCAGGTCTATTAGTGTGCCAAATTTCTAGTCTATACGATGCATGGTTTTAGAGAAACCATGTACAGTATATTTGACCTTTGACCCTCAAATCTAAATATCAAAATGAAATATGCATTTTCTAGATTTTGTTTTTATAAGAAATCATATCTCCGACTCATACTCTATCCAACTATGAATAAAAATTAATACACGACAAGGACTCAGATTTCCCATAAGGTTGTACTCAAACGATTGACATATTTCTCCCATAGATATAACACGCAAAATTAGGCATTTTATTACATTGTTTGTGATAGTATATGATAATATGTTATAATAGTCGAAGAAGATCATAAAATCAAATTCAAAACGACGGCAAAAAAAAAAAAAAAAATTGACCCACCAGGAATCGAACTTGGGTCGCCGGAATGGGAGGCAAGTGCTATGACCACTATACCAAAATAATCCCCATAGACATTACACGTGAACGGAAAATGGAATTCTCAAATCCCACTTTGCAAGTGAAATATGAGCATGATCCCGGCATCTGATCGAAAAATAAAGGGCACACTGTGTGAGCTTATTGTCTCAGCTACAACATACTCGAAGCTCAGCAGAAAACGAGCTAAAACGACGAGATATTGCTCAAAAAGACTGGAATGTAGAATCCAGATTTGAGAAAAAGTCATGTCCCATAGAGAATACACGCAAAATGTGAAAAATTGACATGCCTCCTTTAATCGCAAAAATACGCCATGATGCCTTTGTCAAAATGAAAAATCGTGAGATTGCATTTGTAAAGAATTGTCTCAGCTAGAACATATCAAAATTTGGAAGAAAATCGATCAATATTTACAGAGATACAATCAATTTTTCAAAAATATGCTGACGTCATAATATGCAAATTAAAATTTTGATTTCGGAGGCCATTATGATGACGTCATGATTAATTGATGGTCAAATGAGACATGAAATCATATCTCCGACTCATAATCTATCCAAATATGAAAAAATTTGGGAGTTTCCATCCATTCTGAAGAGTTACAATGAATTTTGTATAGGCATGTTTTTGCCCATATATGCTATGTATTACAAGAGCTCGCGCACGGACATGTTTCTTGAACGGACGCTCATTGCCTTATTACTGGTCAGAAAAAGGTGAACAAGGTATCAAAATGCTTGGAAAAATGTGTCAAATATGATGACAGAAAAATTGGCGATTCTATGTTGCAAAATGCCAGTACGCGAAAACGCGCGCATGCGCGTTTTTGTGAAATGCTTAAAATGGCCTGAAACGTATCCAAAATGAATTTGAGACGATTTGGAGCATTTTAAATTTTTGCGCGCTAACGCGCGGACGACGCATGCGCGCGTTTTTGACCTGAAATTGACCGGACAGATATTGACCTTGATCATGATAAATATGAATGAGAAATGACTTTTCGTTATGAAGATATGATCATGAGTAGATTTTCAGAAAATTTTACAAAATGGCGCCTAGATGACGTCATCAGTCAAGGTCAGGTTAAAAACCTTATTTTGCTTTGTCCATATGCCAATACATATGTGTGCCAAATTCCAAGGCATTTGATTGAGCCATTTTCAAGTAATCGTGCTAACAAAAAAGTGATTGGAAATAAGAAAAATAAAGAAAGAATAAAGGCAATTCTAACGAAAACATAAGGTGGTCTGTATTATATACAGCCCACCTGATAATAAAGGCAATTCTAACGAAAACATAAGGTGGTCTGTATTATATACAGCCCACCTGAATAACCATGAAATCTACAAGCTACAACTGTTTAGATAGGAAAAAAAAATAATTTTTATGATTTGTTTATCCTTAAGGTGCTATCAGATTTGCAGACATTTTAATGACAAATCAAATTTAATGATGGAAATTTTCAATGAAAGTGCTTTTTCACCTTTCATTCTAATGCACATAATCTTCCACAATACGTGACTTTAAAAACTGATTTGATTGATAAATCTGAAAAGATAAACAAGCTTAAAAAAATATTAGTCAGAAATCTCAAAATCATGGAAAGGGTTGTAAGAGAAAAACCCACTTATTATCAACCCTACCTCTCAGACGACTAAATAATGATACAATGGTCTCACTCCTCAAATCTTTCAAATTAACATTGCACTGCCAAAGGCCTTTACCCCTGGGTGGAAAAATACTGCAAATTCATGAATTGCAAACAGACAGAAATATATAACTCAGAAATTTGGATGAGTTAGAAAAGCAATAACCACTTTCAAAGGCATTTATTGAAAAGGAAAATATGGCGGCTAGAATTTGGGAAACAAAAACACAATCAGTTGAATCATAAGAATTTTATTATTGGGTTGGAATAGGAAATTTAGGGTCAACGAACCATATTTCAATTTTAAAAAGAGTGCATCAGTGCTGGATTCTTTTTCTCTCTACAGGAAAGTGGGGTTAATTGTACTGTTGAGTAATATGTAATATGTGATAAATAACTTCACCCATATTTTGTTTCTTTCCAATTTTTGTTGAAGCTTGCAGCTTTTTCCTTTTCTTTTCAGTACCAGCCCCCTCTGGTAGATTATTAATGTACTTTGGAGGTGCATGCAGTTTTCATCTATTATAAAGGCTGTAGTACCTCTAATGTCATGAAAGATATGACTCTTCTACAAGCATGAACTACATTCTGCATCCTATCTAAGGGATTACATACTATTAATAGGCAGAACTGTAAAAATAGAAGTAAAAACATCAACAATTTTGGAAGGGGTCCAGATTCACAATAATTTCATGCCACACAGTAACTGAAGTACAACGTTGAATTTCTGCAATTTACACAAACTTCCTTGACGTAAAATGATGTTATTAAATTCAAACATTCAGATTAAACAGATTTCCAGTTTCTTAGTACATGTAATTTCATCTCAAGTTTAGGAGGTAAATAGATTTCCTAAAAAGAACCTCCACTGTACTACTACAAGTTTACATTTCTAACAGCATGTGAGATCTGCATTTGGTAATTGATTTCTCTGAATTATTTTCTTCTCCATATAACGACGCTCACCTTGGAAAATGAAGTACTAACCAAATTCCTCTCAAGAAGCAAATGATTCAAAGAAATGCTCTAAAACATGAAAGAGAAATAGTGCAACATTTAATTCCCTCTGAAACTCTATCCTCCATTCAGCAAACAAATAACATCTGTTGCATGCAATAAGGACTTTACTGCCACTGAAAATGCAAACCTGTAAGAGCCTTATTGCCGGCATGCAATAAAAAGCAACTTGAGAGTCCACATATACAGCTTGTCGTAATCAGACCTCCCTTTCCCCCTTCACAAACGATCCACACAAAACCATTCATTTTAAATCCAATTAATTACAAGCGAGTGCTTTCCCATGTTCCGCCAGGTAAAAAGGCTTTCGCGAAGCGTGAATAGAAGAACAGAATAGTTCTTGTCAATTAATTCCTTTACCCCTATCATGAAATGGTAGGCAAATCAAATAGAGAATTTATTGCGCACTGATCCAAGCACAAATTTGGAACAAAGCCAAGGCAAATGAAATGGTGATCGCTTAAAGATACTATGTCCCTTTGCAGCCAACATCAAATTCTGTAGAACTTTGCAGGAATTATGAATATGTCATGTATGTCCTATCTGTGAAATTTAAACGTTAGCAGTGTCCTAATATTCAAATTATGCAAGGAAACCTGTTTACTTGCTAGACTTCACTGTCAGACACTATTGAGTGACTGACTGGCTTTTTCATCTTTGGTAATAACATACATAAAATGAGCTGTAAAGGGTACATGAGCATTTGTCTACATCAATAACCCACTTCTTATAATGGCCAAAATTAAACTGATTGAATCTTTGCAGCATAAAACATACAACCATTCAGTACAATGGTCTGAAAATCAGACTATTACTTACTGGCTCTATAGCTCCTGAGTCGATTCGACAACTAATAGTCGTTATTTTCCCACTTAAAGACATTTTCAAGCCCCACTTTTTTAGGGAAGTTCTAAATTAGTATTGTCTATCAAATGCCGTTGGAATTTAACCTTTTCATTTTTTTGGCCTGCAAATGGAACATAGTACCTTTAACAGAAGTGTACTATAAATTGTGACTTGCAATCGCACAATCATACCCATGATATTACTGTGATATAAAAATTCAATGTATAAATCAAATTAAATTAGGATGACTCTTTGGTGCATTTTCTGCATTTTCCTCCATTTTCAACACTGATAGTGAAAGAACCATACTCCATAAAATTCTCTTGTACACTAACATTCTCCTGCTCAAAAATTGATAATCTAATCATTTTAATATGTTTGCAGTAAAACCTTGCCTGATTCATTGATGATTTTTATCTACTCCTCTTGAATGATATTCTATTTGCTGGTTATAAACCAATGATGTTAAAGCAGATAAGCAATACAAAGACCGAAAAAAAACCCATAAACATAGAGCAAGGATAACATGATAACCACAAAAAACTACATGTATTCCCACTCAAAGTGACGGATCATTTTACAGAATAAACTGATTAAAAATTAAACAATCCTAGAGAATAAGAAATATAGAATATATACGTGGTTATATTTCCTAAAGGATCCTATTAAAAGTTCTATGAATTTGTTGTAGGTTTGTGAACTTGTAACACATGAAAATGCACAGCAACGTGCAGAGATGCATTGAAAGTACCCTTTGTGAATTATTGCGAAAACAATAGCTTGCTAAAATGTCTGCGACCCTGCCTTTAGCGAAAATATCTGCAGGTGTTTTTTTCTTCACTACCTTTCAATCAAAATGAAGCATGCAAAATTCATGATATACAACTTTTTTTCTGCTTAGAAAAATGAATTTTGTCTGAAATGATATTTGACTGACCAGTGACCTGATTCTAATTTGATTAAAAGTCGGTTTGACCTTTCTGCAACCAGTCAAGATGTATGTCCATTATGTGAACTAACAACGCTTGCTTTTCCAACAAAAATGGGTGTAGAATACTACAAGGGCACTAAGTTCAATAAAAATAAAATTATCTTTCACCTCTGGCTTATGAATGATTAAAATGATGAAATCAAAACTTTCCTTTAAGAAGGAAAAGGATGTCAAGAATCTTACAAGCAATCTTGAGTTAAACAACACCCTATCTAATTACAAGATGCTGTTGTTTAATCTCTAACCTATTCCAACAATAAAACATAAATTTGCTTTTTTAGTCTGGTCCACATATTCACTTGCTGTTCATTTAGTTGTAAAGCTTGTTTAGAGCTTTCCTAAGCTAAATCACTTTCTGCAACTCAATATTTTCCTCACTGTATATGTATTTTTCCATCTATCATTCTGGGTTTTACTCAAGATATTGAGCAAGTTTTTTATGAACAGCATCTTAGTGAAATACAGAGTGTAAATTTGTTTCATTCCTGTCCTTTCATACATAATTGCAATTATATATCAAGAAAAGGTTTATGAGACTCAATTTATGACAATTCGTAGACATTTCAGTACCAATGACATGCATGTATTCCACCTATCATGTAGACATGTCCAAAACTGATACGACCAGTAGCCCCAAAACCCTGACAAATTACAATTCTATTCCAGACCATTGTCTTTTGTCTATATCTCTTGGAGGTCTTGTGAAATTGAAAGGCTAGAAGCTTACGTACAGTACCTTCAAGATCTCACGACTATGATCATTGAAGCTTTCCCTCGTATCTAGGAGACTTAGAGTCTGTTATGAATAATAAATCCTCTACATGCTGTAGGCAGGAATTATTGTAACTATAAAGCAGCCTTACTATATATATATATATATATATATATATATATATATATATATTTTTTTTTAATACTGGGGAGCGTACTTTAAAGGTAATATTGTTTTTAGTATTGTGGAGCTGTACATAGGGAGAAATGAACAGTAATCATTATTTGTTTATCAAGCAATAAATGGGTGGTGGGACTTCCTAAATATGACTAATTTACAAGATACTGCTAAAAATCATCTTCACTAAAACTATAAATCATGTTATGAACATATAGGACATGTTTTGACAAAGCAACTATGATTTTCTCATATTTCTTTGTCTATTCTTCAACTATAATACACTTTCAATCAAATTTCAATGGCTGATATAATTTATAAGGAATTTGTAACATTATCGCAATTTTTTCTCCCTGTTACATATGAATTACATTTTCTTACCATTACCAGAACTCAAAATATTACCTTTTATACCAAAATCAAAGAGAACTTAATGTGAAGTTTACCCTAGATATCATTTGTCAAATCATATAGGGAATTGCAATTTGCAAACACATCATACAAAAAAAAAACAAGGACAAGTTTAGCATACCTTAAATTGTTTGTGTAATGAACCGTCAAACTGGCCTTAGTAGCCACCGCTCTATGGGCGCAACATGTATAAAGTGGCTACATATTTAATCTCCCTCAAGAAATAAATGTGTGTTCTAGAACCTGTCTAGAAAGGCCACCTATCTAGAGTGGCCACTTTGTCTGTTTCCCTTGGGTGGCCTTTATAGACAGGTTTGACTGTATTAATGATTTCACATCTCACAATACATTCGATATCATGTTGAAATTCAAAAGGATATATTATTTTTCAAAAATTAAACAGCATCTATGGAATATTATACAACTCACTCCTAGATCCTAATCAAATGATTGGTCATGCCCAGTCACATGTAATTCATTTACTGAGACTATCCCATGTTTTTCATGAAAAAGCGTTCAATAGTTTCCAGTACTATCTAACGATTTTTTACATGATGCGCAGTAGTGCGCGTAGAGGTTAGAGCGCTTATACTGTGTGTGGGCCTATTCTTGCGCAGCACTATGCGTAAATGCGTATAGAGGTAAGTGCGCTTATCTCTGTGTGCACACTAAATTAAGCCTATTAAACTTGAGATTCATTTGTCAGCCATAATGTCACGAAACAATCTTGAATGAATTCTTTTTACATCAAATAACAAGGGTCGTGGAATTTCGTAGTATAAAACAAATGATGTATGTTTTCATTTGTTCATATATGATCTATCCACCCTCGTTGAGGCTGTGTGTATCTATCGCACGAAGCCGTTAGGCTGAGTGCGATAGATACACACAGCCTCAACTCGAGTGCGGATAGATCGTATAATGAACTCATGCGCATGCATCATTTGTATACTAATACATCTACTGAAGAAAAAAGTCATTTCATTTCTTTTTATCAAATACAGGCAGTGTTCATCCTAAACTGTGTCCTACATAGTACCTTCACATCTAACCAAGATCAATGTAACTCATGGATTGGGTGAACGGCTTTGACACCCTCGCTAATCTCTATTAACGATCAATTCAATTATCCTGCCTAAAATTGATTATTCATTCAACTCCCGCAGGGGTAAATTTAGAATGGCCTTGACATTGAAATGCTTTAATATCAGGAGATGGTTTGGTCGAACCAAATAACAGGCAGAGATAAGAGTAGGAGATATGGCACTGGATTTACATGGAAACAATCTCTTAAAGATACTATGTCCCTTTTGCAGCCAACATCAAATTCTGTAGAACTTTGCAGGAATTATGAATATGTCATGTATGTCCTATCTGTGAAATTTAAACGTTAGCAGTGTCCTAATATTCAAATTATGCAAGGAAACCTGTTTACTTGCTAGACTTCACTGTCAGACACTATTGAGTGACTGACTGGCTTTTTATCTTTGGTAATAACATACATAAAATGAGCTGTAAAGGGTACATGAGCATTTGTCTACATCAATAACCCACTTCTTGTAATGGCCAAAATTAAACTGATTGAATCTTTGCGCAGCATAAAACGTACGACCATTCGGTACAATGGTCTGAAAAATCAGACTATTACTTACTGGCTCTATAGCTCCTAAGTCGATTCGACAACTAATAGTCGTTATTTTCCCACTTAAAGACATTTTCAAGCCCCCCTTTTTTAGGGAAGTTCTGAATTAGTATTGTCTTTCAAATGCTGTTGGAATTTAACCTTTTCATTTTTTTGGCCTGCAAATGGGACATAGTACCTTTAAGATTCTGATGTTAAAGCAGACCACTCTTTGAGAAAATGGATGACAATGGCTTCTGAATAGAACTGCCCTTCCCATCCCACATGCCATTACAGCACACTGTTCTAACTCAGTCATTTACTTTTTTTAAAACATTTCCCCTTAAAGAAACAACATCACTTCTGCAAATCGAAATGTATGCTTATCTAATGAAATAAATAATTCTTATAAAAAAAGACTTGTTGCTTAAATATTTCATCTGTCACAAAGACTCAAAATATTGAATGATCTCTAAAGAGCCATTCTTTTTAATAATCTTGAATTCTTTGTTTCATTGGGTTTATAATATCTTCCAGAGTAGAAACTTTAAAATGCATTCAATTGTAATTGTTTCTGTAAAGGAAGAAAAACAGGGTAGTCTTTGTCAATTTTTTTAGTCTAAGACTTGATTTTCCAGATCTTTAGTCCAAACCTTAGATATTTCTAAGCAGGGTTTACTGATTACAACACATAAAGCTCTATGTATCAGTATCAAGACTGCTCTTATTCACCCTCTCTAACTCCTCGAATGCCAGAAATGAAGTAACCTGTTAATTTCTCATTGACCATACTACACACATTTACACACTTGGCATTTCATGTCTTGGAGAGACATTGAGTCTACCACTGCCCTTCCCTGCATGAATGGACCCCCATAAAACCTGCAAACGATATGATGATAATGACGCATGGTATTCACAAAGAGCGATATTGCCTGCATTCTCAAAGGCACACAAGTCTATTGCCCTTGATATGAACTGGGATGAAAGATGAAAGAAAATGTGTTTGGCAATAAAGACTTTCAGATATTGTCTGCTGAGAGCCAGGAGGGCATTAACTCTGTGTAAATAGACAAAAATGAATGCTCTTTTGGCTGTTAGCAGATGATATCACCTGTTAAGAGCCGAAAGGTCCTTAACTCTGAGTTAACATAGTCAACACATAATATTATTGTATATGAGCATTCTCCAGCTACTTTGAGCCTGATTCATTCTCAAAAAGCATCGCAATGGAAAGATATTGCTTCTGACAAGAAGTGAGCACAGGCAAAAGTACATCATTTTATTCTCTCTATTCTTCATACATTCATCTGTTATCTAATATCACATCAACTATTTCCTGGAGATACCCCTATCCTGACTCAACAGCTCATATCGTCTTATTGGAGCTACAAGGATGTTAACTCTGTATTACAGTATATGAGTCAACACCCTTCTATCTCCAAACAGACAATATATGTACAATTATATAGATTTTTATCAACACTTTTTTTTTATTATAGCCAGAGTCAAAGATCTTTTGACTGAACACATTCAATAAAATATATGTTGAAGGCATCCCATGTGAGGTAGAGGTGGATGGGGGGCACACCTAACCTGTGCCCCCTCTTTTTTTAAACCAAAGTAAATACACAACCCCAAGAATGGTCCCACCCCACTTTTGATTTTTTTTGGGGGGGTGGGGTCGTCAGAGAATTTGGAGTTATCCAAAAAATATCTTGTTTGAGAATTTCAGAATATTGTGCCCCTTTTTCTGCAAACCTGCAACCGCCACTGATGAAAGGCAGAAGTAGTTTACAGCAATACGTCCTTATCTGATAGTGAAGTCCATCTGTTATGACAGTTTTAAACAGCTGCAGGAGAACAGTTTATTTTGAATTCCTCTCCTATTTTCCCCATCTTGAATACAATACATCTAGGATACATAAAAGAGACTAGGAACATATCATTCCAAAAGTTCTTAGCCATGTCTTACAATATCATTAGAAAAGTATCATAGGTAGAATTTCAAATAAATTTTTAGATATACTGTCTAAAGTTATCCTGATATTTGCTGAGCATTTGAAGGTGGATTTCTGTCAATGCCACAGGTTACTTTTTCTATAATATCACAGGATAAATGTGTAAAAATGCAATAACAAAAACCTCCTAATTAATAAATACCAAAATATCAACTGTTTGCTTTCAAACTTGGTATAAAGTTGCTGCAACTTAATAATTAATTATTCAATCTTTGCTCATTTTTCATAAAAAAAACAAAACAAGCAAACATTAAAATATATACAAAGAATTTCTAAGGTAAAATACAAAATACATTATATGAATTCATATAGTATAAACAAATAAAAGGGGCCACTATTAAAAGCCTATTGAGGCTTGGCAGGTTGATGGTCCTAAGAATTGGGAAGTTATAATATTAATATTTTGGCGGAAGAGGAAAAGTAAGGTAAGGTAAGCTAAATTAAAGAAATTTTTAATCATCGCATCTTGGATGTCAAATGTCTACTTTTGTGGGCTCAAAAGCTGTAAACTGTCTAAACATTCTGACTGGCACAGAGTCACAACTGCCAATACTTTCTCATCTCATGTTCCCTCTGAGTTGTGCATACATTCAAAGTTTCAAACCACTACCCTCTTCTCTGGGAGTGACATTTCTCACGCATCGATACGACAGCACGGGATCAGCCCATCTCAGGTGAATAGAGAATCGATGCTGCCGTCCTTATTAATCTATCTATACCCCTCCAATTGTTTTCTGGCGAGGGTTGGATGAAGCGAGTGATGCCCTTGAACATTCGTGGGACGAGATAGATGAGCAGGCTCGTCAACCGGCTCAGGATTATCCTACACGTCCACCTGTCCTCAAATCAGATTGTGTTCTCGTAACACGAGTGGGTCCAAAACAAAATCTTTGTTTTTCCTTCTCCCAACATATAGCCTTTCTTCCTCTCTTGTGAGGAGCTCTATTTACCTGATTTACATGATAAACGCACCCTATATTAGGTGGGTCCTTCAGGTACTAAAGAAAACTTTTTGATTCATTTTAATTAAATTCATTTTAAATTTAGAAGTGATGATCCATCAAATACATATTGGGAACACTTATGATTTTCCCTCGCGAGTAGCCCACCATTAATTTTGTATAAAAAAAATGATAAATGTCAATTTTTCTCAATTTTTATTTTAATCATACCTATGCCCAAGATTTATTCTTGGACATGTTCTTAAATATCCCATCTATGAAAAAGACTAATTCTTCCATCAATAACTATAAAGAATAATATTTGATGTAATTCTATAGACAAATGGATAGTGCTCACAAGAGAGATCAAAAGAGTTGCTAATTTGTCTCTGATTGATTACACCTTCAAAATTCATATCTCTTTTGTCCATTTTGAGATCTGTTTCTCTCATTTTCTAGCTGTTATTAAAACCAAGTTGATACAAGAGTGGACATTCTTAAAGTTTCCCTTTAAGGAGCCTCTTATCTATAATACAACAAGGTGATTTGATGTCAAGACCGGCTTCTGCTTGCCAAGATAATGCACAAAGCTTGCTGTTTGAATAAAAGCATGTGTAAAAATTACTTTTAATTCACAGCGTCTCTTACTTGATTGGTCATTGTAAAGGTGTTGTATTCCAGTGGATAAATCACCTAATAACCTCACGGCACAATGCTCAAATCAATGCCACATCACTAATGTCCTTCTGTAAAACATTATTCTTCATTTGCCTGTCTAAACCCAGGTGAAGGTAATGGATACACATGGTGGGACCAACTTTCCTTGTATACTGACTTACTGAGTACGTTATCATGGTAGTTCATTTCAAGCTAGGGTAATCAGAGATATTGTATTCAGGGCTTTGTATCCTCATAATGCTTCATATATTTCAACTATTATCTTTATTTTCAAAAAAATGCCTCGAGGACAATCTATATAATCTATTGTTCTTTTAACAGACATATGATTGCTAAGACTTTCAAGAAATCCACTGTAGGGTCATTTTGATAGCCTAGTGCATCGCCTATCAAAATATGAGATCATGACGTAATTCCTGTAGGCAATCCAATAAGATAGTGAAATGGCCCTAGAGTGGATTTTTTGAAAGCCTTAACGATTTGTGCACATAACTCTTTAGGGGTTTTCTAGATCTAACTTGATCACCCATGCCATGTGTTTTCTTCACTTATTATCAGTCAAACTGTGATTTAAAAAAAAATCATCTCCACAGAGACATTACAAAACATTAATAACATAACATTCGATACTTATCTAGTCAATGACATTGTGATGATGTGGGGAATCTACATCAGTTTTAGACTGCTGCAAAAGTTCTTGGGTTTTCAATAAAAAAGGACTTTAGTCAATAAATATATACCTGGTAGTCTTTTTGAGGATCCATTTGTTTCATCATACTGCACAATCTATTCTTTTTCAGTGCTAGATATCACAGAATGCTTTAGGTATGAAATCTATGATATTTGGGAATGATTTAGAATCTTGACTGACCAAAAGCAGAGTTATTATTTTGAAAATTTGTAGTTATACATACATGTAGCATACCTATTGGCCCGAATTCACAAAGTAGGTTAGTCGACAAACCTAGGTTTATGTGCGTCATATGGCGCATTTCAGACCAAGGTTCAGACAAACCTTGGTCTGAAATGCTTGAACGCGTCATATGACACACATAAACCTAGGTTTGTCGACAAACCTCCTTTGTGAATTCGGGCCTTTAAGTTCATAAAAGACCAATTACAAAAGACTAATTATAGTGTATGTCAGAGAAGTGAGTGTTAGACCAGCTGTCTGCGGTATATAGAAAACACCTGTCAAATTTCTATACGTTTAGTACATAACAAGCAAGACACTTCAACCGCTGTAAGGTATTATTTTCTTCTTGAAATGAGTACTCAGCAAATAAAAGGTTGTCATTTAAAGATAAGTTTCTGTTTTCTACTTCTTTCTTCTGTAATTTATGTCAAATTGCTGCTTACTAGATTTCAATTACATGGAATTTTTAGAAATTGTCTAAAATCAAAAGATGAATTCCACACAATATCCCCTTACCACTACAATAATCTCCATTCTTGTAGATGACCTGATTAGGTCCATTCACACAGCCCAAATTCATTTTTTAAAAATATATATATTTTTTATACTTCCATTTACACTACTGGAAAAAAACCCATAAAAAAGATCGTTGGTGTGTGTTTGCTCATTCTGTTTTGTTGTTGAGTAGTACACATGAATGACTTGTCACTGCTCTGCATGCAATAGCACAGAAGCAAGGAGAGTCAAGTGACCAAAAACTGGAATATTTCACTGACGTTTAGAAAGCGAGCAAAAATCAGTAAAATTTCTGCCCGTGTTTAAAAAAACCACACTCTAAGAGGAGGGTTTTTCAATTGAGGTTTTTTGGTTATGTTTACCGGTAGTTGCCTAGCAACTTCTGATAAAACACCGGAATGTGAAAAAAATCAATGATATTTGTTTCCAGTGAAAATGCAACTATTGTAAAAGTTCTTCAATTTAATTAAAATGATAATAAAAATCATGTGCTGGTATTTTTGGATTGATCGCTGTAAGCTCACAATCACAGGAGCTCAACTTACAGATTCAGAGCATATACAGGAGATTGGAAATCCATGCATAAATTCATAAATTCAAATGCTATTAATTTTTAAAAAATGTAATGTGAATGAAAATGTATTTTAAGGAATACAAAAAGAATAGTAGCTGATATTCCTATACCTAATGAATTACTCATTTATAGATGTATCATTGTCTAAACAACAGCTTTAAAAAAAAATATCAATATAATAATAATAATAATACGAAAAATTTATATAGCGCTTGTGACATAAATGTTTCAAAGCGCTGTACACAAATCAAGATTACTTCAAGACAAATCAATATTACTAATGGAAATAACATAACTTAAATTACCAAGAAAATAAAATATTGCTAATGTAACTAAAAAAATTAACATTACTTAAATTACCAGGAAAATCAAACATTACTAACATCACTAGAGAAAACAACATAAGATGTAAATTCCTGGAAAAGTTAACATATTGTATTAATAATAGCAATAATTTAACAAAAGTCATAATGTAGGCATTGCAATACAAATCCACACTTATTATATAGTTATTGGGAGTTTTTAGATTCTTTTTGAAAATGTCAGTGGTGGGCGAGTCCTGAATATGGGCGGGGAGAGTATTGCAAAGAATGGGGGCACAGACTGAGAAGGCCCAGTCACCATAGCGGTTGTGGGTGCGAGGACCAAGTGCAAGCTGGTTATTTTTCCCTAAAAAATCTGATCTTCAGACTGTAACAACATTTTGATTGTAAATTGCACTTCTATATACCGGTACTTACAACTATAGTATGTAAAATATAGATAATATAATTCACTTTTATGTAAATATCAGATTCTCTCCAACTTTTTTCTTCTCCATTCATTTGTCCAATATGGATTTGATAGGATAGTTGCTTTGCTAACTCACAAAAAGGAAGCCCATATATCTTTCAAAATATCTAATGATCTTATAAGCAAAGCCAAACATTAATTAGGAGTAAAAAAATAAAAACACATAAAATAAACTCTCATCTTCATATTAAACCTTCTACAATATCCATGTTATTACAATACAAAGCACAGTAGGTGCATCATAAGGAAGATATGAAAAGAAGGCCTATCAAGCTGAAAAATAGATGGATAGCATTTCCAAATTCTCTCTCCACCTATTGATTTCAGCCAAACCTTCATACACCATATATATAAAGATACACCAGTCTTTTTTTACAGATAAACACATCATATAACATATCCTGAAACAAACCCAAATGATACAACAAGCCTTTAAGGGGTAAACTGAGACAGAACGATTACAAAAATAAGTCTCTACTCACCGAAATTGGTAAGACAGTCTTTGAAAATGTCAAAAACCTACACTCCCACTTTGGCAGGAGTTTGATGAATCGTAGGGTATGAACCTCAAATGCTTCTGATACTCCTCTCCCTCTGAAATTTCACAAAATAAAAAAAATATGAAAAGAGGGAGACAAATAAAATAGACATGCCCGAGGGCACGAAGTAGGCTGTACCACGAGGATTACGATCCGTTGTCTTCGGCGGCGGAGTTATAATCACAAATCGGCCTCCGGTGTAGAGTTCCTCGCATTCCGACAATGATCTTATTACATCTGTGCAGGGTGAAGTCCAAACTGCAGATTGAACGAAGCCTGGACAGAAAGCGTTATGGAGTAGGGGAGAGAGAGAGAGAGAGAGAGAGCGGGAGACGCAGACGCAGAGCACAGAGAAAGCACGTCCTGCTCCAGAGAGCACCAATGACACAACTGTGCAACTGCCTCACTAGAAATAAACATCTCTCCAGATTCGGTTGTTATGACAACCAGACACGTAGCCAGAGCAACGAGATGAAAGGGGGATGAGAGCTTATTTTCCTCTTAGTCATTTTTTTTTTGGGGGATAAAAGTTATACAATTCATCAATTTTTTTTTGCTGCACAAGAAATGTTGAGGTTGTTATTGGATTGCCCATGACAAAATGATGTAGGAGGATGACTTTATCCAAAATGATTAGCCCTTCCAGCTAACAGCGGAAATTGAAGTTTGCGGTATCTTATTCTGCCTTCATCTCAATATGAACTTGAAAGACATTGACAACGTTCTTCAATAGCTCACATAAAATCCACATTACATGCATTATGAAATAAAAGAATATTACACAATACCTCAAATGTTTTAGCAAATATATTTTTTAATAAGTTTTGGTTCATGACTGATAATTAAGAATATTATGAAAACCAGCATCCCAAATTTATTGACGATCAGTGAGTAGAGTGTTTATTTACTTTACCCGTGCATTAGTTTAAATTTAAACTATATTTACATGAAATACAATTAGTATGTTTCCATTATATGTATAAATTCTCTGATCCATTACAGCTCAAATATTAAGTAAAAAATATATTTTCAACATGATATTTTTAACATGATCTTTTCAACATGATATTCTCATTGAACATAATAGGTTATTGGAAGAACAAAAAGAAGAAGGAGAAGAAGAAGAAGGAGAAGAAGAAGAAGAAGATGAAGGAGAAGAAGGAGAAGAAGGTGAAGAAGAAGAACGAGAAGGAAGGAGAAGAAGTAGAAGAAGAAGAAAACCGAGAAGGAAGGAGAAGAAGGAGAAGGAGAAGAAGATGAAGAAGAAGATGAAGGAGAAAAAAAGAGAGAAAGAGAGAGGGGAGGGGGAATACATGTATATACTGTAGGATAACATAACACAGAGGAAAGTATAAATGTAACATTCAGTATGAAACAGTTCAAACAAAACAGAATATACTTTAACCCAAAAGCAGAGCTGACTATCTCAAGTTTTATACCTCACTAACAATGTCCCATCATCAATAACACATTCTAGTCAACTTATAACTCTCTTAACCGCCAAATCCCAATGTCTTGCGTGAAAATCGAGTCATACAATTCCAGCTTTGTGCTAGCTTTTGTATGAGAATTCACTCCAGGCATGCTCAAACCCTCCATTTTCAATTTGTTCAGCAGCTGCTTTTAAATTGGTGCCGGAAAAACAGGAAAAAAGAAGGCATATTTGTGAAGAATCAAAAATCAATAGCGCAGTTCATTTTGGAACTGCTTGGGCCAGCCGCATCACTACGAAACCCCCGAGATGACAATTGACGCATCTGGAATTATTAGGAATAGGATGTGCGATACGAAATTCATTGTCGTTATGAGATTTGGGTGAAAGAGAGTGTAATCGGCTTCTCTCAACATAGAACGGCATGGTAAGTGATATGCGGCAGTGCATTCCCCAAAGTGTTAAATGCACATTTAAATCCCAACAGTAGTTGTTTGTGAGAAGAAAAAAGCTCAATGACCTGCAATGTTATTTACAGGAAAGTGAAGCTTACTAACAAGTGCACTGATTGAAATGAATACCAAAACATTTCATAATAACAGGTGTATAAGGCAAACACAGAAAACAGCACATTAGAACAGCTATTAGAATTATGACAAATTGTCAGAACATTTTTTTCTTCTTCCTGAAATGTCCATAATTTAAGCTCTAAACTTGAAAACTGTGTTGTTTCCTTCATGTCAAAAAGATGACAAGTTCAAGTGAAGCTTACTTACAAGTGCACTGATTGAAATGAATACCAAAACATTTCATAATAACAGGTGTATAAGGCAAAAATAGAAGAAATGATATAACAGCTATTAGATGATAACAAAATGTCTGAACATATAGTTCTTATTTTACTGAAATTTTTATAATTTGAGCTCAAAACCTGAAAACTGTTTTCTTCATGTCAAAAAGATGACAACTTCAAGTTCAACTCATTATGAATTCATTCCTAAAAAATACACCTCTACAACATATAGCAGTCTGTAAATTGTCCTAATCTGTTTTCAGTGATAGGTTATTACTTATAAGGCAATTCACTATCTTTTCATTCTGGGGCAGATCCAGGTTTGGGAAGGGGAAGGGGCACAATAAGAGGTCATCACTTGAAAAGGGAGAGGGAACATTTCAGGGGTTGTATCACTTGGGTTTCGAATGGATGGGGGAGGGGGTTGTGCCCAAATGAATCTGCCAGTACTTTCATTACACAAATTAAGAAAATATTTTTTGGGTGAAAATGTAAACTTGATGTTTGTGCTGTTCTGTCAGGCACTCAAAATGATAGTTTGAGGCTCTTGAACATTATTCATGTTACAAAGACATTCAGTTGACACATTAGATAATTCCAGTGAAAGATTTATTGGTGTCTGAGACTAGACTAAACATTGTAGACTTCATGACTAGATTGACTAGACATTAAAAGAACAGAAAGGAAATGTGATACTCTACTCTGATCCCCTAATGATAAATAGGTCTGAAAATGATTGGGGCTCAAACCAGTTGAAAATGCACATTATATTGAAGGCATTGTTTAACAATGTTAAATCTGAGATGCATGGCCCTACATGTTATCAGTGTCTGTGATGTGGTGTAATATTGAAGCCCTACAAAAATTGCACTTCAAAATGATTAAGAAGTGCCTCAAAAAAGTACAAATCTTTGAGTGACCGGTTTTACCATACTCATTTTCCCCAATAGACTGTAGTGTTATGAAAACCGTTGGAAAAACGCAAAATTTGATTTTGATTTCCAATCATAAATATCTTGATATTCAGACAGGCGATCGGCTTGTAAAAGTCATGGGGTTCCTGACTGACCTAAAGGTTTATAATTATGATTGCATCATGAGCTAAATCCAGGATTTTGTTTCTGAATCTGAGACAAAGTCACCCAATCCCTTTAAAATACATTTTCAACACATCTATGAACACTTCATAAATTCATCTTTACCGCGCTGGTAGGGCCTTCACTCTATGTTCAGTTATATGAGTTATCGTCCTTCTGACTCTCAGGAAAGTAAATGAAGACTTCCAGCAAACAATTCTACCATTCAGGCTAAGGAAGGGATCACATCTGGCAATTTAATTGTCTGGATCATGTAAGTAGAACAAATATTGATATTAATGGAAAAGGACATGACTTCTGATTGCTACCATTTGTCAGATTTGTCAATAGAATTGGTTTCTCAGATCAAATGTCAAAATAGATCCAATTCATAGTTAGGAAGTATTTCCTTCAGTTATATTTCATGCTCAAGTGAATTTCCAAGATGACCTTAAATCATCTTAATTTCCTTAACAGGCAAGTATTATCCTCCCCTATCATGACAGGTGTTGTAAATATAATGTAAGTGGTAACCTGGAACAACAAATAAAATCTGGTAGCCATAAATCCTTGCCCTGTAAACATGCTTGTGTAAAATAAAGTTGTGGTATAAACTGCTCCTGTTGAAAGTTGAAAATTTTGCACACAAATGTATTCAAGATTCAAGATTCAAGATAATTTATTGTCATGTAAAAAATACATCAAATTTATTTTCGGACATTTGAAGGTGCATACACGTAAATAAATATATAAATACAAACAAAATAATTACATTTTAACATAACATTTAACAATATATTGTACAGAATTGAAATTAATCCAAAAACCAGAATAGTAAAATCCCTTGCATATTCCTTGAGCATAAGAGAGCATAGATATCAGTACATACTAAGACTTTACTAATCATCACATTTGTATAGCTTAATACTACATTTCTAAATGCTTTATTTTTGTAATCATTATTACCCTGGTCACATGATTCCATTGCCAATCTGCGCATGATAGTGTCAGTACACGCTTCACTTCAGTTCTGGTAGAGAGAGTAGCTGTAGATGTAGATGGAAATTATATACACTGTTTTCCATTCAGATTTTGCCAACCTTTCTAGGTTAAAAGATAATAATATTATTCACAAAACTACTTTCGAGTGAAAATATTGTGTCTACAGATTTTCTGCAATTCAAGGAGAGGACAAATAATGTATTTAGCTGTGGGTGTTTATTACATGCTCAATATTTTCATGCCTTTAAGAGGCAAAATATCCTCACTCCCATAATTGTTTCTGTTCTATCTCTAACAGGAATATCATAATACTCTATGTAATCCCATACAGCCACTTCATTTTGCCCCCTCCTAAGTAATCATTTTTTTCTCTTTTAAATCATGTTGAAGGTACAACCAATGACATCAAATATGACATGTTATTTGTATTTGGCCGGAGGAAAACAAATCTATTCCTGTATGACCTTTGATGTAAAGCAGAAGCAATGAGCTGCTTACCCTTAAAATATAAGCAGATTTAGAAAATATCCAGTGACTAGCCATTCAGACGACAAACATTCATTGTATGAGTATATAAAAAGTGAATAGCTATATGATAATTAATGAATTAATGATTTCTAGTCAGAATGTCATAACAGAATGTCATATAGCCAAATGCATGTTTGAGCATCGTTTCAAACAAAATATAAATACAGATTCAGGGTCCCTTTCTCGTCTGAATGTTGTATCACACGAAAACCATGTAAATGGGCGGGGCTTATCGTGAGCAAGCACTGATGACTGGCCAGCTGTTAGGTTAACAGACTTCTTCAAAACGTTTCAAAAGTTTGTTTACACAACGTTTATTTACATCATGTCATTATTTAGTGTGACTGCCCCATTGGCTACACAATTATTCTCTATACAAGCTTCGTATAAATATCGTTCAGTCTGAAAAGGCTATAGTAAATCTATTTTTGTTACTGTAAAACCAGCCAAGGTCCTTTTTATCTATATGACAGGTAATATATGCTTGGAATACGAGAAGGTCAAATAAATCAGTGAAGGTCAGATAAATACAGATAAACGCAGGCAGCATATTATTATTTCGATCATACCATACGTTTATAATTAGTTACACTTTACAATATTGTATTCATAATATTTCTTGATTTCTTCTTATGTTATTTATCTGTGTTTTCATAACCTTTGTATCTTAGTTAGATATGTATTCAATTTGTACTTATTAAGTCTGTAAATATTATATATATGCTGTTTTTACTGTGCAGGGCCCTCAATGATAGTAGTTTATTAATAGATATTACAATTGACAGTTCTAATTGCATTTTATCATTTGCAAACAGAATACTAATGTGAAATTCAAATTTTCTCAACTCCAGTCTACATTTCGATAGCGGTTCTAGGAATTATGCAAAGTAACATTGTCTGTTGAAGGCCCAAATGGTGTTAACATTGGATACAGGTCAATGTCCTTTGTGCTCTCATGAGAACATGATCAAATGTGGTCATCCTATGCTGAGAATGCTAGAAATTGAAATCATCTTATATTTATCTCTAAAGAGCCATAAGGGCAGAGAAGGTAGAGTTCTGGGAAGAGGTGAAAAATAATTTGTGACCGTTATCCTTGTTATTATGCAAGTGTGGAAGAACATCAGAGAAGAAATGTTCCCTGAAAAGCATGGCTCTTCAATTGCCTTCATATTCTAAATGTGCAAGTAACAGTTTATAAATGAGGCCCGATTTTTATGACACCTGTTTGTGTAGTCCCATATACATCTTTCTGTGTACAGTGCTTGTTACTTTACCAAGACTGGGCCAAATTTCTTATCATTTTGATGACTCCAGAACCTTGCAGTACATACCAAAACTTAAATGCTCAATGATGATGTGATACGATATACGCCCTTTGGCTCTCAACAGAAAATACATTAACTTGTTTCCTATGGGAACCTAGTGGTCCCTGTCTTAATGCAGTAGTCAATGGGTTAACTGTGGTCAATCTGATGGATGTGTGTGGCTAAATAAATGGTGACACAGCTAACAAGGCTGATGACATCCAATCTAGTATTTCTTAACGTTGTGAGTCATGAGAAAGTTTTGGAATAGATAGTGTTTATTACTGAAATTGTTATGATTCTTGGCTTGTTTTATTGAAGGGATGACTAAATAGCAAAAGAGACAAGTTGCACTTTTGACTCCTATATTTAACATTTTTTCTTCTTCAATGGTATTCATTTCACAACCATGAACAAAAATGAAGTATTACTTGAAAATAATTGTTAATTCTTAGTGATTAATGGGAGGTATAGAATTGGTGTTGCAAAAAAATGTATTTAATATAATGTACAACATGGGAGTATATATATATTTGTTTTTGAGGGGGATGGGGGAGGGGGAGATCACTAGGGAATTAAACCCAACAGCTACAGTTCTGGCAGCAGCAACTTTGGTCAATGACTTTAGAGATGGTCTAATGACATGTTACTCAAAGAAGTCAAATTTTATTGGTTTGATGGGGTGGCAATCTTGGAACTATGATATTCTAAGCTAAGGAAATAAAATTACAAAATGAGAAAATATCATCTGTCGAAAGCCAGAAGGGCATTTATCCAGTATTACATGAAATGAGTCAAAAATTACTCTGGATCTGAGCAGATGGTACCCTGACTCTTCAAAGTGATGAGAAAGATTGAAAGAAAAACAAAGTTTGACACAATCTCACACACGTATCCTGAAGCCACACATCCTCGGATCTACCTCGAATTGGACAATAAATATTACAGCCTTGCACATTATAAAGACACTCCCATCAATCAAGACGATGAGAAATCAAAAGTCACCAGGGAATCGTTGAAGTTCAGATAAACCTGCAGGGCAAGCTTAACATGCAGGGCAGTCACCCCCTACGCATCACACATCTAGCTGCGCGGTACAATGATTGATGATTCTATCGTGGCACTGCCGACCAAGGGACGGATGGATGTCGGGCGGGGCCGATCTTTTTTGCCCGGAAGTCTGTGCATCATGCCCCATTAGACAGGACATGTAGAGTATTAATCAAGCTATTGTAACAATCATCATCGTCTGTTCTTTAATTGATCCCGCATGAAGGGCATAGCAGGGTGATGAGTAGCTCTAACTAAGAGAGTTGGGGAAGGGAAGGCCTTTGTAGGAATTGAAAACGTGTTTGAAATATTTCACTTGGGAGACAATAACATGCAGGTTCGTTAACTATTAAAACTTTCAGTGACATAGATACTGTACAAATGAAAAGAAAATAACTGTACCAAAATGATTAGACAAAAGAAATCCTGTCCTCGTTCTTGCAATTCAAATTTAGCAGTAAGATGAAACACGAAAGACAATACCACAGAAAATTTGTTTAAAACACATTAATATTGAGAGTAATTTGCAATATTGATGGAATAATAAGGTTTTAGACAGTTTACCCTTGAAGATTAAGAAACAAAGGACCAAGGGACAAACAAACAAAAATGAGAAAAACAAATGACACAGGCACACTGACTTGTGTTTGAACCCAGGACCTTCTGGTTCTGAAACCACTGACCTCACCACTGAGCCATCCTTACCAGTTTGTTTAACTCTGTATACAAAGCAGTGGATGCGTTCATACCCTGCTTCACGTGCTTGGTTTGATTTGATTTAACATGTTAACTACTGCATTGTGAAAGTCTCATAGGCTTAATACAGGGACCACCAGGTTCCAGTACGTAAAGGGTTAAATGAAGTCAGAAATACTTAAGTAGGGGCATCAAATAAACTTCCTTTCAGAGGAAAAGGGCATGTAATTAAAATATAACAGAAGTAGTGTAATTTGTAGTTAAACAAGTAGTATATAAAATATAACTTAGGCATATACCTGATTGTAAATAAAGTCTTATTCAATGCACTTTTCTTAGAGCATTCATGTGTATTTCTTTACAGGGCTTTCATGCATCATTCTACATCGGTGTACTGAATCCTATCAACTTTTGAAAACATGCAAACAACTTCTTCAGTAAGGAAACCACAGCCATGCCTGTCTTTCCAGTTACAAGCATGTATACATCATGGCTGAGAATTAAACATTTTGTGCTTTTCTCCTTCAATACCACCATACGTCATACTCAATCTTCTCCTTATCTCTTTCATCAACAAACTTGTTCATGAAGTAATACATTTTCAAGACCAAATTAACTAAACCTAAGGCATAAATGAGCTACAAGTAAACTAGAACGGAGGAATCAAGCAAGATCGACATCTCCTCATTCTCATTCTCGCTGGACACTGCCCCCTACTCGTATCCTTGCAACAACATACTCCTGAATCTCTAATCACTTCGCTCTGATCAATATCTATAATTCATTACATCTCCATACAGCCATGGCAGTCGCAGACTAATTATCTCGGCGAGTAAATTTCCTCAATAATTGGGTCATTAGCCATTAATACCAGGCTCCATCGAGCTGCTTTTCAATCAAAACATGTTCGCTACCAAAGCCGTATTCAATAAATCTGAAAATTGGCAACTTCGGGTAAAAGCAATTTGGAATTGATATCTCACTTATGAAAATGCATTTTCCAACCATGAAATCATTCCAGGAACCATTTGGCATTTTTTTAGTTTTTTGAAGGGTGGTTAATTGCATGGCTCGTGGGAAAATTAGCAAAGAAAATGGGTACATCTTCTCGAACATGATGGGAGTATTTTCCTCATCATTTTATACATATCCACATTTGACATCATTATTTATGTAAGGATTCTCATTTTCTAGAAGCATACATGTGATCCATAACATACTCCACACTTTATCAATCATTAGTAAGATTGCAATGCAATTATCTGCTATACTACAGTGTACATGTATAGTACATCATCTAGATAATCAAAATCAGTGTTGAAAATTTGTTTCTCTTTTCTTAGAAATTAGAGGGAGATTGTGTTGCTATACGTCCTTCTCTTTGCAAAGGAAAGAACAATCAACAGTGCCCAAAAGCCCACAAGGGAAACAATTATCCATATCATTTCTTCATCATTTTTCCTGCACAACTTTATTACTTAGTGTACCTCTGAAATTTGGAAAGACAAATTTATGTGTAACCCAAATTTGATTTATGATACAGGTTTTCAATTAGTTCCCATTTTTAATAAATATTGATCTTTATACATACAGTGCACTGTTGTGCCAATCCTGAACCTATTTTTTTGAACTTCATGAGAAGGAAAAAAATGTTCTTCCTTTTCCGAACAGATCTGGGGGGCATTTCATCAACATTTGTCCACCGACAACTGTCGGCGCCGACTAAATTTGACCAATCAGAGGCCTTGAAAATAGTCGGTAACAATAAAATTGTCGGTGAAAATGATATTAGTCGGTGAAAACCACCGACTAATTGTTTCATAAACGCCCCCCTGTTGTTGACTGTATGGAAAGGATTTAAAGCAGTACCAACATTCTAAAGCAAAATAAAGTAAGTGAGAAATAACACACCTAAACATATCTAAAGGAACAAGAATTACACTTACCTATCCTGTGAATTCATGGCTTGAGAAATCAAATATTTGGGCAAAACTAAAGCAAAACTAGACAATTGTAGCATCAAATGAATTCTAGTCTCTTGAGTCAAATCTGTCATTTTAATTTCAATTAAATCTTGAAAAGCTGACACGTACAGAAGCCAAACGTTTCAGGTTCACGACTGCATACAACATTTTGATACGTGCTTCACATTCAAAGGCAATCGGAGAAGCTAGCACACATCAATGCAAGTACTTTAAAACTGAACAAAACATCCCGTCCGACTCTTAAATATCGTTTGCCATTGCAACTCCTGCAGGGCAAAGGAGAGTTCAATTTACACGAAGGAGGAAAGACTACACCTCAAGTTCAGAACAAGTTCTTGTTTTTCACTTTATTGCATTAGCAAAACCAACATGCTCCTCCTCCCATGTTGTTCTACAGGGGCCATTCAGATTAGGAGCAGGTTTTTCGCACAATATTGGGTTTCAGACAGACAAACAATAAATGAGTTGTTTCAATGTGGTATGAATGGTCTGAACAAATTGGACTAACTGCTTTGAATTCTATAGAGACTGCCTTCATTTCATATTGCATGTTGAATGTGTGCTTACATTAATATGAAAGTTATATTTTCATCTCTTTTTAACTCAATAAGTCTTTAAAATGCAACCTATGGCAACCTATCGCACATTTCCAAAGTCCATTGGAAGAAAATACTGATGTTATATGAATCATCATAATAATTGCACTATAAAAAAGAATATTAACTCATTGGTTTTGCAATACAGTTTTTCTTTTGTAAAGTAAAATATAAAAGTATTGGAATATGACGTATGTTAATTGTAATAACATTTGAGTTGTTATCATGAAGAAATGTAATTATGGAGCAATGTACCTGTATTTAAATGCCCTTTTAAATAAGCCCTTTAGAAGTGACGTTTTTAGCAATCAAATAATTCAACACGTCTATGCATACCTCGGCAAATCTATTGAATATACATTTTATATCAATTGTAAAGTGAAACATTTATTATACATTGCCAATGATATCGATTACTACATATGTTCATTGTTTTGTTGTATAAATTCATGTTTATTTGCTTTAAATGTATTTTCATTAAAATTTAAAAGGTAAACGATTTATTGATTGATTGAATGATTTTAGCTCTCAGGAGACGATCAGTTATCCTATCGCATTAAAGTTTGACAATGAGTTCATATCTTCTTTAGATTGATTAAATTTATTAAAAATTAAATTTCTTCTAAACTTAGGAGTTCTACAGATCCTTGGCAATACAGATTATACCAGGTTCTTGTTATGTTGGATTTGAGTATCTGGGGTGCACTATACAAATTTAGACTCGGCCAACTTTTGTTATGATTTCAAACTATAAACCGCATAATTTAAACTTACTGGTAGCTTCTCAGTAATCATATATGCATGAGCCTTTAACCCTTCAACTCTGATCTAACCTTTAACCCTTCAACTCTGACCTAACTAAACTGTATGTTGAGAGAAAGAAGGGTGTCAACTCTGTATTCACTGATAATGAACATCATTTTGGCACTCAACAGACAAAACCATTTATCTTTTAACTTCTTATTCTACAGCCACTTGAGACATCATTTTCACATAGAACAGGAATGCAATTTGTTAGTATATAGCTACATATATGTCAATGTGGGATCTTGTTGGAAAATTCACCTTGTTCATTCTGGATTGTACATTGGTCTGCATTGTACATTGGTCTGTAATTGAAGATGGCTACTTGCCTCTAATTGAAACAGTGAAGTAAATGGTCCTTCATTTTGTCAAGTGAATATGTAAGTAGAAACCCACAGAAAAAAGGAATAATCTATGTGAAAATACTTAAAAGGAGAGTGTAGACAAAATAATGCCCTTTCACTGGGACTTCAATGCATCAATGAAGAATGATGTTATTGTTTTCATATGCTTTCAAAGTAGGATCGAATGAACATTACATGACCAGTTAGATATGATGATTTTGGTATTGCATGTGCATTTCCACAGACCCCCCTCCCAAGCTTTAATAGTATTTAACATGTTTTAACTAACTAACTTGCTCATAAAGACGATTAAGTCATTAGGACAATGTTATAGATTTGGCAGCACGGAATGATTAACGCTCTGTTGCAGGGATGCCCTATTAACAAGGTCAGCAAAAAATACATGGGAGCAATAACACTTCAGCTTGGGAAAGCTTTAAAAGAGCTCAGTAAATTGAAGAAAAAAAAAAGCTCTGTCAGAAAATAGCACTTACATATTAAAAAGAGCAACTTTGATCATGCAAGAAGGTATTGCTAGCCTTCCTGATAATTTCCTGAATCACGTATTTTACATTACTTCTACCCTAATAACTTCATGTATCATCATAGAAATAAAACCAGCCTCATGTGAAAGGCACTCCCTGTATCCAGTGGCTGCATGCCCTCTAGAGTAATACCTGATAAATTTTCACAGTCAACATTTTCCCATTCCTGATGAAATTAAATTCCTCCTTTGGGGGTCAAGTTAAACTAACCAACCAACTTTTATTATGCATGTGTGGTGTCAAGACTTGTGAGTCCTCACAAAAAATTAACTGGAGGATATATCTGTTTATTTTGTGTGTTTTATAATCAGACTTAGGTATTCTTGTAATATATGCAGAGACCTGTATTGTGACATTGTCTCTTATCTCATGTGTGCTGCAGAAGTGGGGCATATTTTTTTTTTTTCGGGGAGTATTTTTAGTTGAAAATTTGGAGATTGGAAAAAATGTTTTGACTGAGAAGTTTATCATCCTTTATTGTCAACAGTAGGTCAATAAATAACTATATAAAGTTAATGCCTTTCTGTATCTAAGCATACAGGACATGCTGGAAAAACAGCGAGCATTCCTTTTAATTGAGGGACAATAGAGTTTTGAAAATTTAAAGATTTGATATGTCCATCACATTTCAACTTATAACTACTAGAAAAATGAGCTGATTGGATTGGCAAAATGTGTTATGTCTGTCAGAGGTAATATAAACAGTTTATTTGATAGAATAAAACTGTTAGTCATTACTCTTGACATTTAAGTTTTCAAGTTCTTACAACCACAGCAATTACAAAATTAGTGAAAAGGTCTATAAATAGATTATTACTCATTTTACTACATGAAATGCTTTGATG
>CP137676.1:24498257-24530113 GCA_037976565.1 Mesocentrotus franciscanus
CTTTGATGAAAGAGAAGTGTTGTCTCTTCTCAAAACAGGATATTGCTCATTAAAAGCAGCTTTTAAAAGCAGAATGCACTGAATACAACATACATGTAGTATGAAAATTGGCTATTGACTGTGACTGACAAACAAATCTTGCACATGAATAGTTCTAGGGGTTACAGACTTTTTGAACAAGGAAAACGAGATGAATATGGAGTTATTGTAATACAAGAACTAAAAAGGAAATATACAATTTTGTCTGCTGAGAGCTCTATGGAAATTATGTTAGATAACAACTCTTTTTGTCTCTCTTTCACTGATGCAATGGAAATCTTACAACTCCAGAAATTGTAATCCCATATTTTGCTTAACAATACAACAGGATATATACAATACCCTTTAAAGAGAAGGTTGAGTTCTGGGAAGAGGTGAAAAATAATTTGTAAGCGTTATCATTGTTATTCTGCAAGTGTGGAAGAACTTCAGATAAAAAATGTTCCCTGAAAAGCATGGCTCTTCAAATGCCTTAATATTCTAAATATGGCATGTAACAGCATAAAAATCGGGACGGATTTTTATGCCACATGTTTGTGTAGTCCCATATACATATATCTGTGTACAGTGCTTGTAACTTTATTAAGACTGGGCCTAATTTCTTATCCTTTTGACGATTCCAGAACCTTGCAGTACACACCAATACTTATATGCTACTTGATCAACCTTTTCTGATCGATTCCACACCGTTTCTTTCACAATGCAATCGCATGACCAGAACTCAACTTTATCTTTAAAGGTAGCATTACTTCATCTTTACCGTTTCATCCAGATTTGAAGTCCTTCCTGCTCTCAACAGACAAAAGAGTACTATTTTCTATAAGAGATATGACTCAGGCATCCTTGACACTTTACTTTACATTGTCTCTTTCTATACCTAGGAGAAGAAAATGATGCCTAAAGGGAGGAGAAAAGGGCCCTGGTATGAACATGACGTCAGCAGAAAGTCTGTTGAGTGCAAGAAGGGCATTCATTCATACCCTTCTACACAGAAGTAATGCCCTTCTGACTCTCAGGAGAAGGATGGTGCTTTAGAATGCGATTGTACTATAACTAGATTAGGAGTTGCCAATTTGCCCTCGAATTAGATATCAGCTCCTGGGCACAAGAGATGATTACATCGAGGGAGGTTAACTTGACAACAGTCTTTCTATTAACAATAATATTTTGAGTATAAAAGATTTTTTTACCATGAATTGAGCACTCTTTATATCTCATTAACATTAACAGAATTGTTTGAATAAAAGATTGCTTTCATGTACATGCTATTGTTATGCATGGTGGTTTATTTGCTGCAAATTACTTTGCATTGAAATATATGGGATTGTTGCAAAATTTACAACACCTTTTTCATTGTGGATGAATAATTTTCCTGCAAAGCTTTTTTTTTTTAGAATGTGAAAATAAATGAAACGAACTGAACACTTTTATTTAGAATTTGCACTAAGATGTGTAACTAATCCCAGTGGTAGGAAGAAAAAAAAACAAGAACATTTGTTTGAGTTAGAGTCAACTCAAAATTCTAAAATGAAAAAAAAAGAGGGTTTTCTATCAGACTGGCAAATCCATTCTCATTTCTAATGCACATATTTGTTCACTGCTTTTCTTAATCAGGAATAGCAAACTCTCCACAGATAGCCTGAAAACACATTTGCTCTCATATACATCGCCATGAATAATACATATTTCAAAAGTTTCAATTTTCATTTTAAAATGGTGCACAGGCAGTATGACAAGAAATCTATTTGTCATCTTGTACTGCAGTGCACATTATGAATACAATCACTAGTTTCATGGGGGTGAAAATGTAGGTGCATGAGCAATTGGCTTAATTAAATTTTTTATATCATTAGCCCCATTCATATTTGATACCTATCTATAAAACAGCCACAATATTTGCACTGTTTTGCAGCTATTTTACGGAGATTCTATACCGATAGTGGCAGAAATGTATGGGCCCAACAAATAATGCAGTATTTTGCTTCTTGCTATTTTATGCTTCTTTTATGGCTTCTTTTTGTTAACGTTTCGGGACCAAGTAAAAATACATGGTAATATTACAGATAGCTGGCAGATGTGAAGGGAATCTGCGAAATAGCCGTAACATTTACGGCTTGTGAAGCGTTGCGTCACGTCTACCCAGAGGGACAACAAATGTGCATCGCATGCCGGGGCAACCACAATGCAAGGCGATCGAAACTAAATACCGTCTTATTGCGGATGCGTATATGAACAGGGATATTCCACAATATTCTGTTATTATTGCGGTATCGTATCCCTGATATAAACGGTGGCCAGAGAAAATCACTAACGGATGCACATCGGCAATATTGTGGTATCTGCAAGATATGAACAGGGCTAGAGATCAATTTCATTGACTGCTTTATTAACCCATTAACTACCGGAGCCTGATAGCTCCTGTTTCAATCATATAGGGATTTAGAGAACTCAGTAGTCAAGGTTCAATAATGAAACAAAAACACAATTTGATAAAATCAATCATGTCAAGTATACGATAGTCATGACAATCAAAGAGATAATCATTTAAAAAGAAATGCATTTAGATTTATCAGATTTCCCGAAGGGTTATATATCCAGTTGATTTATTCATAATGGTAAAAAAATATCCTACTTTTTGATGATTGATGATTTCAACAAGGTTTTAAACAAACAGAATTTAAAAAAAAACATGAAGAGGATTGTCTGCACAGATAATGATTTGGACAAATATATTTCTCCTTAAGTATGCCTTTCTTGGTTAGCTTGCCTCAAAACAGTTTGGATGGATTTGCTTCACAGCACAAAATGGTTAAACTAACACATTTACATTAACTCTCCATCTACAAATCTTCAGATCATTATTATCTTTTATGTAATAAATACAATTTTAAAAATCTGGTCAACAGCAGTTTGGTGACTTATGTTAAGTGAGGAGATCGTATCATATACTCTGCGCAGAAATGAGATACCGGTAATCAATAATTCACTATCATGACTTGTTTATAGAATAAACATAGCAGATTGGAGTGCAAAAACAATATTTGCAATAATGGTGATAACATCAATACTTGCTATCAAAATACATTTTCTTCTTTTACAGCAGACCAGTAATACAGAGACAATGAATATGTAAGAGAGAGAGAGAGAGAGAGAGAGAGAGAGAGAGAGAGAGAGGGACAATGATAGAAAGTACAAAATAGAAAAATACAGTGATTATTAACTTCTTTAGTTTATTAAGCCTGATTTGAAAAAAGGTAGTCTTTTCAGAACCATGGGGCATGCTTTCCATTTACAGCAAGCAACATAAAAATAAATTAATGAGATAGAGAAACAATTGAGTGTATATCATTTCCATAACTTCATTATTTTGTCTGACGGAATGAGAATTCAAGTGAGAACATCTTCCCAAATGTCACATTCATGGTTATGTCTTCCCATAACAAAAGACAGCTAGAGAGAAAGAGAAAAAGAAAGACAGAAAATGAAATAATGATAACATGGGAGAGACAGATAGACAAAAGCAAAAGACAAACACGGAATAAAGGCACACAGAGAAAGAAATAGACAAAGAACCAGAAACAGACAGACAAGATGAGACACATAGACCCCGTTCTCACTCACTTTGAAAGTGGTCTTAGTTAGACCGCTCCAGAGGAACGGGTCTTGAGGAACGGTTTGCGAGGGTTCACACTCCGAGCAGTTTTTTATGGCTCAAACCGCTCCACGAGTCAAAGTGGTCTTGTTGCTATGGCAGCTCAGGTCAGCGGGTAAATTTTTCGCGAATACTAAGCGTATGTACCGTACTACATGTTTCGCACGAACGTCACTAGCTCACTTCCGTTCAAAGTACGCTTCCGTTCACACTCGCACGTTAGAGCGCTCCAAACCGCTCTTAATAAGACCCGCTCCTCAAGACCACCTCCCGAGGTGGTCTTCTGAGCGGTCCAGAAGTCCACTTCCTGGACCACTTTGACCGTTCTCACTCACCTAAGAACCGCTCCTGAGGAACGGGTCTTAGTTAGACCGCTCCAACGAAGTGAATGAGAACGGGGTCATAGTCGGAATGCAACAGAGACAACGGGTGAGACAGAGAGAGAGAGAGAGGGGAGATACAGAACCAGAAACAGACAGAGAGACACATAAGATAGGGAGACAAGATGAGAAAGAAAGAGAGAAATACAAAGACAGACATGAAATAGAGGAATAAAGAATCATAAACACATGGAGATAAAGTGAGACAGAATGACAGGGTTATAGAGAAAGACAGAGAGAAAGAGGAGAGAGAGAGAGAGAGAGAGAGAGAGAAGAGAGAGAGAGAGAGAGAGAGAGAGAGAGAGAGAGAGAGAAAGAGAGAGAGAGAGAGAGAGAGCAAAAGAGAAAGAACAGAGTAAGGAGAGAAAGTCCGACTGAGGAAACAAATAAAGAGGATGAAGAATTGCATGAGCCCTCAATTTCCATACACTAAGTGTAATTTCAATATCATAGCAGCAAATAATTCATAAAATTACTCAGGAGGCACATATAAAATCAACTACATGGTCATAAAATGTGTCAGCTCAGTGACAAGAACTGGATTTCTTTAAACGATCAATCATTCTTATGCTAAGCTGAATTGGATTGTAAAATGCTTTAATTTCCACTGTCCAGATCGTTTTCAGCATCTCTGATAAACGTTCACTTTTTTTTATTTTTATCATCACTTAAGACGAGTTTGAACCATAATTTACATAATAATAATAATAACAATAGTTTGTTCTTATATAGCGCATTTCAGGACCGCAGGCCCTCTCAATGCGCTTTACAGATTTAGTATTACCCTGGTCATCGGATTCAGGCCTACCGGCACACAATGTATGCACATTCTCCAATCCCTGGGGAGCATTTGCTCATCTAAACACATACACATACTTCAGTGCAAAATAAAATAAAAAAACCTATGAGGCCTGAATTCATGAAGCTGCTTTAAGGCTACACCAAATTCTACATCCAGCAATTTACAATGGGCAACTAAAGGTGAACAAAATGACTTGTTCTGTTTTCTGAAAAGAAAGGTAAATGACAAAGATTTGTACTTTGCTCTTGCCTGCATTTAGATAGTTTTTGTTAAAGTAACGTTGACCCTTTTGATCCATAGTAAATCAATGGTCAAGACCGTTGTCTAGGTACGGACCGCCTTTTGTGAATTAAGGTATAAAAAAATGATTCCCAATCAGATTTAGTTATGAAACTATAAGCTGTGATATCAATAAAATATGATCTGTTTATCCCATTCATACTGCTTTATTCTGACCTGCCCAGCTTACAAATATAAAACTGCATGCATTTACTCATGTAACTATATTGCTGGGATATCTTTATTAAAAACAAACATTTTTACTTTGGCAGGCCTATCATACTGACCAATTTTTGTATTAAAGATTTAAATATTTTAGTAACTTTAGTAAGATACTAAACATTAAATTTGCAGAATTTTACCAGCTCTTTTTGTATGTGACAGCTCATGTTTTTTAAAAGTCTTTCTTAATATTTTTACTAAGACATTGAATAATTAAAGAATATTGTAAGGATATTTTCTGTATATGAAGGCCTATCTTTTATTCTTGTGAAATACAGGATACTGTATCATATTTCTCTCTATGCCCCCTCCATGATAATGCCCATCAGTGGAAAAAACAAAACATAGAAAGAATAAGATGGAAAAAAGCTTACTAGATGTTCAATCAAAAGTAGATTTATACCAATGATTTATACCAATGATATATATTGTACGTTAAGATGAACAATAGTTCCTCGTGAAATTGTGAAGTTTGTTTTCCTGAAGATGTTTCAAGCCCAATCTGATCATGGAAAATGAATTGAAACCCAAAGTTTTATTCTTCAAAGTAAGTTCATAAGGCCATAAACTTTATGGCACACTAGGGATTAAGAGTTCTCCACCTGAAATCTCTATGCCATGTACTACTTACCTATTCCAAAAACACAAAGAAAAAAGGTCCCTACTGACTCATTCATCTCAAATAAGGAAAACACAAAAACAGCCCCTACCTTCAGCCGACTGGATGGCTGATTAAAACACTAATCCTTACAGCTATATGTACTTGAGAAGTACAAGAGGGCACCATGCAAGAATTTTGAATTTTGCTAATGGAAATAGACCTGCAGGCTCACACTCTACTCAGAGAAACTAAACCCTTTGACTGTTGAGAGCCAAAAAGGCATTAATTCTGTGTTACAATATAGGAGTTAACATCCTGCTGGCTCTCAGCAGATACTTTCTTCTTTGGATTGCAAAGTTGTTGAGAAAAAGACCAATGATGAGTCCTAGGGAGTTATAAGAGGAATGCCCCAAGGAGAAGGAAGAAATTAGCTATTGACTTGGACTTGACTGGAAGAGGAGTGGGCTGAGAGGGCACTCGCATCCAGGCACAGGTGATGCTAACTAGATCATCATCATCATCATCATCATCATCATCATCATCATCATCATCATCATCACAGTCTCCTTAACTTTTGAACTTTCAAGATCTTTATGTTTTGTAAGGAATTTGGTTAAGGACAGAACTGGATAGCTATGGAAGGAATTATGACTTGTCTCTTTAGGGGATAAGGTTCTAAGTCCAATGTTTTGAACACTTGACTGGAGAGGCTGGGGTTGTTAATTAGACCCTTAACACTGCACTAGTGTCTACTGGCAAAAGATTGCATGTCAATTGCAAGAGAAGAAAGCATGTTAGGTTCATGAACATGGTATTCCCTCAGTAAATTAAATGATAATAAATTAAATCACAAATTCAGTTAATACCCCACTGCACTACTTGTAATTACTTGCTCCCTCTATATAGAAAACAATGCCTAAGCGGTGCCCGTTGGTCCCCCATGATCCTCTATTTCTTATGTTAATTGTGAGCTGATTTGATAAGATAACCACCTGTCAGTGACCACGCTGGGAAGTCTAATCCCTCCTGGCCAAACTAGTGCAGACAGGCTTTAAAAAAAATAAAGAAGGCAAATTTAATTTCTTCTAAAATATGCAAAATAATTATGAAGAAATGGTCAGCTAAGAAGTAGAAGGGCATTACATAATGCATGTGACGTTAACATAATGCCCTTATGACTCTCAGTAGAAGAAATACAAGGAAAAGTAAAATATAATAAATATTGCAAGTTGCAGTAGAAGCAACGATATGAAACGTACCTGCGGCAGTTATAGCAGTGGTGAGAATGATTGAAGCAGTTATTATGAAGTATAGATGCAACAGTAGTAGGAGTGTTGAAATACAGAAAACTGGTTGCCATCTTGAAGAAAATCTGGATGGCAATATTCTAACCTACTTTTGTTTAAGGCGACTTCAATCCAACCTACTACAGCAAAGCACAATGATATCTGCTTTCATAGAGCTGGCAGGATGTTAACTTGTATACTTTTATGAAGAGTTAACACCATTCTCTCTTTCAGTAGACGATACCATGTACCGGTATGTATCATTGAAATAAACCTTGAAATATATCTATAGCAGTGATCTACATGCTTCAATTACAGATTGCATTAGATCTTGTATTACAATGTCTTGATGCAATACCAACCACATATCAATATCTTATTTGTTATCACCAACAGAGAGAGAGAGAGAGAGAGAGGAGAGAGAGAGAGAGAGAGAGAGAGAGAGAGAGAGAGAGAGAGAGAGAGAGAGGAGAGAGAAAGAGATATATATATATATATATATATAGAATTTAAAAAAAGAGAAAAGGGAACAAAGCAAGACAAATACAGAGACTGACTGAGAGAGAGAGCAAGGTAGAAACCTATAGACATAGAGACAGAAACAGAAAGATGGAGAGACAGAGACAGAGAAAAAGAAAGTTAAGAGATCTTATATGGACTCTCAATCTGTTTTCATGTTTTTGTAACCATCCTCTTCACTGATTATTTCATATGCTGGAGCAAAATTCTATAAAAGTGAAACATTTCTTGCTACAACGATATCTTAACAGAAGAAAACCCTCATTTCACAACCAACTACCCATCTCATTATAAATATTGCTTGAATTTGATCAAAATGTTAAAAAATGTTCCTCTCATATTTTTTTAAGGGGGGGGGGCGGGTTCCCATTTAAATACCTACTTATTTTTCTGTGTAAATAAAAAAACACTACAAGATGTCTGTCAGATACTTTAAGGAACTTCAGCATCGTTTGAAGTGGGAGGGTCACAAATGTTACAAGAGAATACATCACATTGGACATAGAGCATTGCTTCTCTCATTATCTTGGGTAGCTATATATATGACATGTTTAATGATATAACCTTGGTCGCTATGGCAACATAGCTGATTTTTTTTAATCTGATGCATGACAAATGAAGAATGATTAAATAATGGAAATTGAGAATGGTCACTGAACCATGTCAATAGAGGAATTTCATCTCCATGCAGATGCAGATTGTAATAAGGAGAGTATATTACTGGCATCATTTCTATATATGGCTTCATAAAGATTAAGTCTCATTTCACAAAGCCTTTGTATGAAAGAGGGGGGGGGGGTGGGTGAGAGGCCTGTCACTGATTAAGTGTTCTCATGTCATCATAAGAATGATCATTTTCATGCTGAATATGCTGAAAAAGAAATGGAAAGAAATGTATCAAGTGTTTTCTAAATTCCTATATAAAAGAAAGATTCTGTAAGAGCCAATTAAAATGTGTATCCGTTTCTCGAAATGTTGTATTCTACCAACAAACATCACTTTAATATAAATCATATGAATAAGAAAAAAGAGATGAGATGAGAAAAAAAGATAAATACTCAGGATTTGGAAGAAGGGGAAGAAGAAAACATACATAAAGGGAGAAGGAGAGAAAAGAGAGAGAGAGAGAGGGGGTGGGGTGGGGATAGAAAGAGAGAGAGAGAGAGGGAGTGGGGTGGGGATAAAAAGAGAGAGTGGGGTGGGAGATAGAAAGAGAGAGAGAGAGAGAGAGAGAGAGCAGAAGCCACAGCCATGATCCTAAGTCTTGGTGGTTACCCTCGATTTCCCCAACCCTTCGCTCCCCGCTGTTTCTCAGACAGGGCATTAACATTCTTGAGGTAGAAAAGGAAATGAGGATGTTAAGTAGAAAATAGGAAAAGATAAGTTCATGTTACAGAGCTGTAGAGCACTCAATTGAACTCTTTACAAGCAGGAAATGAACTTGAAATTAGTTTCATTGCATCGTGCTATGGGTGTAGAGAAAGGAAGGCAGAGGATATACTTATACTTATTCCTTCTCTTTCAAGGTAGAATGAGAGTAGCAGGAGTGAATGAGCGGGAGAGAAGCCCGGAGTGGCTACGGTATGACAACGTAGTACAAGGTAGTTTGGCATGTGACAGGTAAAAAAGTAAAAGAGAGAATCATGAAATGAGAAAACAGTAGTGAAAGAGAAAAGGACAGAGAAAGAAATAATAAACAGTCATAGAGAAAGATACAGAGAGAAACAGTGATAGAGAAAGAGATAGAGAAATAAAGAGAACATGTAACAGATAAGAAAAAACTGGGAATGTGAGAGATCAAGTGATAGAGAAAACAAACAAAAAAGAGAGAAAGAAACAGGAAAAGAGAGATGGTGTGATAGAGAAAGATATTAAGAAAGATAAATTGATGGAAAAGAGATATAAAAAGCGAAAATATAAGATTAAGAGCAAGTTTTGTAGAAGGAAAGTGATTTCTGGTCACTCTCAATACTAAGAGAAAAAAATGGCAATTAAATGGACAAGTATGAAAGTAGGAGAGATAGACACACTTAAAGACACATTAAGAAAGTAGACATGGTGATGAATGAACTCAATACTATCAATGGATGATTGAATCATAAGCTTTGTGATAAAATGATTTAAGAGTGATCACAAAAACAATGCAGATAAATCACATCATTATGGTGTACAGTTCATAACCTCGTTCTACATCTATATCTTGATTAGATCACACAAATCACACATTTCTAAATAACACAGTACTTGAGATCTATCATAGGCTAAGACATTTGCTTCAGGATTAAGAAAGAGCTCTTCGATACCTGGCTCTACAGTAATTGTTCAGCAAATGTAGAAATTAACATTTTGTTGCATTTTTTGTAAAGGTATAAAGAAATCAGAGAAAAGAGTCAAACTTTCTTTTAAAAATTTGAAACTTACTAATTCAGCCCTCATATGATAAATACACTAATGCACAAATAAAGATCAAGATAATATTTCAAAACAATATTGAACTGTACCTTTAATTTAACACACTTGCAGTCTTGAAAAAAAGATTTGACAAAGTCAAAATGTAAAACACTCTTGATAAAAAAAAGAAAAAAGAGTGGACAGAACGGGACCTGTGAATCTTGGAAAGTGACACGTGATTGAGCACTAATTGAATGGGATATTGTATGTCTGCCACCAAAGTGGTTTGAATGATGAAGGAGTCATCTCCCATGTGTAAGGCCACAGGAGGATACTAATTGTGTAGCTACGGACAGCAAGGACCATCAAGTGGTCTGGGGGTCTTGCTGGATGCCAACCAGCGCAGGTACTTCAGGAATCACTATTCAATTAGATGAAAGTTGATCAAGTTTGGAGATAGATAGAGGATGGAGGAGAGGAGAGAATGGTTGCAGGTTTCATGGAGTTCTAGTTCTTTGTGCATTTCATGGAACAGCAGTTGAAACACTGAATACTATAACACAGACTCTAGAAAGTCTGAGCATTAGTTCATGCTGACGAGCCAGCTATTAACCATTTGCAAAAAAGCGATCAATGAAAGATGAAATATATTTGATTATGCTCTGCATCTTGCCCATGTCAGAGCAGATGCACATTCTGGTGTTCTATGTTGGTAATTACAGTAATCTTCATAAAAAAAGGTTATTTCAATTTATATCGTTTTTTACTTCGCTGAACTTTCTTCTTCTTTAGCATGAACAAAAAAACAAAAAAAATAATAATAGTTCAGTTCTTGTACAGTGCATAATACGTTATGAAATAACATCTCTATGCGCTTCCAAAGAGCTTTGGAAATTATTACCCTAGCTGTTTTGCTAAAATATTCTGTAAAGGCCCAATAATATTTACATCTCTAAAATTGTACAATATCTTTTCTTTCATATTCTTTTTTTCTTCAAATTCTAAGCTTGATAATCAGGCCTTAAAAAAAATAGCAACCTTGGGAGTGTTAAATGGTATGATGAACAATGGAATGGCAAAATCAATCCACAGTGGCACTGAATAGCAAGATCACCAGAACAAATATCTTGTGAAATACTGCTCCGAAGAAAACAGAGCTATAAATCATACCGCTCATTTCTGGTTGCTTAATTTTGCAAAGTGGATGGCGAATAAAATAATGAGCCAATTTGTGTTGAAACTTTCATGTTTTATTTTGTTGAATATTTGATTTCATATGAAAATTGCAAAGAATTACTTTAACTATCATCTTGTGACAATGTGGATGCCAAAAATTTCAAGAAAAAAAAAGTTTTAAAAATGTAATGCCTCAAGATCAATATATAAACTTTTTTTTGCCTTTTAAAGCTTCCTTCTTACTGAAAATACCAGCATATTAAGTTCACGGCCCTAAAATTTAATCCATCCCTGCACACGGAAAGTTTCGCAAACCAATATTACATCTCTAATCCTCTGAAAAACACTTCCATAGAAGAAGCAAGAAGGATGAATTATGTAAGGAACCGAAACCGGTGACATCCGACCCGAGCCGCAAACAACATCACGTCGCTAAAGTACGACAATATTTCTCCCCGCCTCGTCCCCGGGATTACCTTTCATGGTGAGCACGTGCCGGTAGTTTTAACATTTTCTGACACAGCATGTAACTAATATCAGAGAAATGTATTGAAACCTGGGCAGGTGGAGCGGAAACGACACTGTTTTCATCGGGAGAACCCATCATGAAGCCCCATGCAGAACCTTTCAAGAATCATATGATAGAAATTTATGGAAATTCTACCACATTTTGAAATTGTAACCAACATACCTTCATTGGAAACTATCTTTTTCTTTTATCTTTTGTACCCAGACATCTCTTTTTGGTGCTTCAGTGCTCTAGAAACTCCTTTGTGCTTCAGAAACTTTTTATTGAAAAATTTAATCAGTAACATAAGATGAAACCTCAGGCTCTTTATCCTTCTATCAATTTTTTTGAATGAACAGGACAGCAATCTTTAAGAAAAAGAACTATAACGATTCAGTTGCACTTGTTATAGTGTCAAGAACAAAACATGGCGTTTGCAAAGGGCTAGAAAAGCCTTAACTCTTTGCAAAATAATACATGTTGATTCTTTACGGGTGGCTCATGGTATTTTAGGATATTGAAAAATAAAATTAAAATCTATATCCCTCACAAAACTATTTCCTATAACTAGCTTGGGTCACTTTAAACATTCTGTCAAATGCTGATCAATACATGCTTCATCATGGTTCTAAAATTGAAGCAAATGTAAAGAAGCAAATTAAATACTCTTGAATTTTTTTGATACTCCCAAAAATTTTAAGACCACACTAATACTGAAGAAAATGCATGACTGACCAATCTTGTACCCATGGCCCTACTGTATGACATATGACTTTGTAATAAAATTTGTTTAAACCGTACAAAATCTCAATGTTCATGATTCTGAATAGTAATAATGAATAAAAAACTGAAATATCAGGGGATTGCAAATTACCTTGTGGGAGGCAAAGCCAAATCATGTTTGAACCATACAGTGAAACCTTTATATAAAGACCACTGACTCAAGGGAGACAAGAAAAGTAGTATTTATAGGCAGGTGGTCTTTATGTACAGGTTCCTTCAGTACATGTTTTTATGAGAAACCATTTTCAAGGGAAACAAAAAATGTGGTCTCTACAGACAGGTGGTCGCTAAAGTTTTTAAAGGGTTGACTGTAGTTACATTTGACAAGTCATGCTATAGTCTACAATTTGAAGTTGATTCAAGCTTTTCTGCAACTAGGAAGCATACAATACTCAAACCTGTTATTGTTAGTGTTCGTATAATTGATTATTCAAAGTAATTGTAATTTCTTCAAAAATTCGGATTGCAGTGGGCTTGTATGGGGGCTTCAGCTAGAAGCATCAATCAAATGTGCTTTAAAAAAATAGTTTAAGAAAGAGGCTCTTTCCTTACAGACCTGGGCCCTCTTCCATAAAATTTGTGATCAATAATAAACGCTAATTTCTATGAAAAATTGCTCTCAGCCAATCAAATGCTAAAATTTCTATACCTAATAACATTTAATGTGACTAGTTATTGACAAGTTTAATGAAACAGCACGCTGGTTAAAATTTACCTTATTTTATCTTTATATGGATGTAAATGAATACCTTGGTTTTACATCAACATCCGTGTACAAGAGCCAACAGTCAAAGTGTGTTTTTTAAAATTAATAATTGACATTTATGAATTTGAACAATACTAGGCTGACACCCTGATGTATAAAATACAAAACTATGGTTTTCATGTCGAGTTAGATTACCTTTTATCATTTGACTTTGCACAGCTTTAATCCACATTTGACCTTGACCTTTGTCTTCAAGGGATGCTCCTCCTTTTGTATCCGTTTTTGTGATTGAACCTCAAACTTGCACAAGTTATTGACAGTTCAGTGCACTGACACACAGACATATGCACATACAGAAGGACAGATAGAATGTGTAAATCCGCCAAATTATTCTCTTCTCACACCATCATAAACATCTAGATTTGTTGAATGTCTTTTTTTCTTACTTTGATGATTTTTAAGTAGTTTAAACCAAAATCTATTTGTGAATAAAAAATAAAAAAATAAAAAATCAATATTGTCTGCTTGCATGAGAGAAAGCTTAAGCTTGTGAATGGAGATCATGTTTTAAACATTCACTTTGAATCACAAAATAGATTTCAGCAGAATTATGTTCATTTGAACAGTCTCAGAAATTCCCTTCTTGTATATTTACTCTACATGTAAGGTTTCTTAATGGTCATAAATTTGGAGGGAAATCCAATTTCCTCTCCAAATGTCTGGCCCCAAGCTCTGAAATATTATTTGATAAATGACTCGAGTTAAAAAACCGTCAAGTCCGACTAGACTCTGGGAAGGCATCAAACAAACAGGCAAAGGCACGGCTCCCATTTTCCCAGAGTTGCTTTATCAAAAGGCATGACAGATCAGCTCAATACAGCTATCTTGCAGAATAAATCACTGGTTTGGGCTAAAACGGAATGAATCCGTGAGGAAAAGGGAGAAATGCGGAAACATCGCCATCATATATCATGGGAGATTTGTACGGTTCTGTAGCGTCTACAAGTTGACTCCGGTTCTCCTTTCTGGAGCAATATATCACTGAATTATGTCAGATATAGATCACAAATCTACTCCTCCATCTGAGGATAAGTTGTGGTAACGATACGTGATAGCAAGAGCATTGTTCACACTGCTGCATAAACTATGGGCATGTATAAAGAAACGTCATTAAAAACGTTTGAAGAGATAAGTTGATATCAAGGCTGGCCAATAATCAATGTGTGCTCAGGACAATGCTGCACCGTTATAAGGTTTTCATATAATAAAAGGATTAGAGTAGAGTAGAGCGGGACCCTGATTCTTGAACGACTTTTCATTCAAAACGATGCTCAAACATGCATCTTGCTATGCAAAATTTCTGTATAAAACATTTAGAATTAGAAAAAAGTAATTACTTATCATTTAGCAATACGTAGTAGGTCCATGGGCTGAACAAGGGATTAAAGAGAACAATCATGCATATCATGTGGTGTACAACCCTTCAATACTTCTTCAAGTATATATCATAGTGACAAAACATTTAGGGATGCATTCCTGCCAAGCAAAAAAGGTTGTATAAATTCCATTTTGAAATTATGGAAACAGTCCTGACATCCACTTGACTTATGTATAAATGCTCTCCTGGGAAGGAATTCTGTCTTTTCTGAAACCAAATTCTGATTTACTTTTCCACAAATCTTCAGGCAATTTAATCTTTATACAAGGGGGTTTAGAGCTTTGTCTTCCAAAGGATACTCAGCGTCACGTTATGTTTTTCTTGGAAGACGGAAGAAATGATTTCTGATTCCTTTCAGCAACAGTAACTAGATGTTTCATCATATAGGTGCAACACATTTTGTGGAACAAAGACAAACAAAATTTGTATGGAATTTCATACCATATGCTCAAAGAATATTATATCGGAATCTGGGCGACATTGCATAAAACTTAGCATTGATGGTAACTTTGCCATTAATGGTAACTTCCATGGAAGCCTTGATTTGATTGACTGTTGAGTGATGTTGCCATGGTAGTTAATATTGATAGCAAAGTTACTATCGGTGGTAAGTTTTATGCAACAGGGCCCTGCTCTGGTGTCCACCTGTATAGGAGGACCACCTCTCTATAAAGACCAAATATTTTGCTTCCTTGAGCAATGTTTCTCATTGAATCCTGAAACCTGAACATAAAGACCACATGTCTCTATTGAAAGTTCTTAATAAACAGGTTTGACGGTATAAAATTGTATCGTATGAGCTAACCATCTCAATATTTTATCTACTTAAGAGCATGAAAAATTACTTAGTATAAGAAATCACCATTTTTCAACCATTTCTATTTAATAATTAACAACCTCTCTTAGTTACTTTAATGGCTACAATTTTGGGGCTCAGAATAAATGATTTTTTCCCCCTGAAACAAAAAACATTTAAAAGAATGTCTGAGATTTTCAATAGATAACTACTAATCTATCAACCTTGCTTTCAAATATTACCCTTTCATGAGATATATTACATACTATTTTAATAGCATGAATACAAATCCACAAAGGCAAAAACTTATTCTCATGACACAACAAATAGATTTGGGTCAGTTTTCCAATTAACTTAAAAGATGAGAGTGGTAGTCCCTGGTATCAAACTATGGCTAAGACATATATGGAGCATGAAATCAGAACAAATTGACGGTGTATTCTTGATAAGGAAAAAACTAATGTACAAAATTGAAAAGGCATGAAAGCTGGAGTAATGAATGGGTTTTCAAATCACCATGCAAATCATAATGTTGATGGGGTCTCATTTATTAAGAGATTGCGGAGTGGGGGAGACAGGCAAGAGAGGAGAATCATGGGGAAGGTTAGGACCGGGTTCTGTGTGATATGCCGACATGTTGACTCGACCTACGGGAAGGTGGAAATGAACTTGCCGATGGCACAACACGGGCTGAATCAGCCGCTGTGAGGGAGAGTGGCTCGAGCAATATTGGCTAATGTTCAGGGCAAGTTCCCATTGCGAGTTCATGCCTTAAAAAAAAAAACACCTGGTGAACTGTGTAATGTGTGTTACACTGTCAAGTACAAAGCCTAAGAAAATGAGGAATGAACTCTATGAAAGATGTGTGTTATGCCACAAGGGAATTCTATCCAGTGGGTTGAAAGCCACAGCTTGCATCATGACAGCTTCAGGCAAGTACACATCATGTGATTGCATAAAAATGGGGTTGTCCAAAATTGGGATGCATCGTGCAACAACAACCATGCTGGCAATGGCAACATGTCCTTTTAGCCACTAACACCGGGAGTACTTCAACCAATGGGTAGCCTTGAGTAACGGGAGACGTTGGATTTCTGTTCTAACATGTCTCACCAGCCGAGAAAGCGGGGAGGAAGGCTGCAAAGTGAAAAAGAAAAGACTTGAGTGTTTTTCTGACACTATAATTATGCCGTGTCAGAAGGTTTGATAAGCGATCGTGGATCGCGCAAAATATATTAAAAGCACCAGCCAGAGATTAATGAACTTGGAGTGCCGTTTCAAGGGGGTTGAATAGCATGCGTGTCAGGGCTGTACGCCGAGAAAGCGACCTCATCGTAATGGGACATTAACCACTCCAGTACAAATGTAGGGATCCTTTACTTCCTACTGAAGTGCGCTTTTGGGGACTGATGCATGTAGGCCCTTGCGATTTACTGGTAATAGAAACTTTATACGACTTACGCTTTGAGATCTTGTTTTCAAAGAATTAATTAAGATCAATCAAGAAGAAATACTGCCAATCCAAACAAGACCACAAATACATCTCCTTTGCATTCACTTTAGACATGTAAATAACCTAGAAAAGTGGAATCTTGCACGACTAAACCGCACAAGTAGTCATCATGAATGCGAATGCATTGTTTTAACACCAATACCCCCCTCCAGCCATTCCATGTATTTGCATTTGGGGGAGAAAATGAGGCAAGGTGAGCGCTCGCTCTTCACTTTGTGACCTAAATACATATCAATGCATATCAATTCATTGTTTGGCAGGAGATGGAGGAGTTTCCGGGAATGTTCACAGAATCAATCACTTTCGCTGGGGTCATACACTGCAGAAGTCAGGGTTGATGTGCTAGATTCTCTTTCCATTATCACTTGAACTTGATTTGAACTTGACTTACGTATATCACTTTCTACTTGGTCATTAGGAACAAGCCTTATATAGGAAATAACACAATAATATGAAGAGCTGAGAGGCAGAATGGTGTTCAATCTCTACAATATGATATGAGATAGTGCCCTTCTGGTTCTCTGCAGATATTATCTGCTCATATTTGCGACAGTTTAAGAATGTAGGCTTATCTATGAATGTTAGGACTGAAATATTCTTTCTTAAAATATTATCATGCAAATAACATCTGTAAAAGCTAGAGTTTGAGCTTGAGTTCTCAACAAAATACAAAAATACAATATAAAATCTTTAGAAAAGTTGGCTGAAAAGCAATATAAAGGGCAACATGAACTAAACTTTTCTGATAAAAAGGTTTTGTAAACAAATACAATAAGCAGACCAGGTTTGTTATCCTTAGCCTGTGATCAACTAATGCATAAAAATACCTTAGGCTATAATACTCACTACAGAGTTTACAAAGGCATAGGAATGACTGCCGCTGTTATTGCAACAAAAGAAGAAACAACATGACATTTAAAAGTACCAGTTAATATTCATAAAAAAAGACAAGTAAAAAAATTGCCAAATAGTCTCTTCAGCTGATTATTTCACAGAAATCTTATGGCCTAAAATTGAAATTGTATTTTTGTCAATCATTCTAGTTTTGCAGATGCAGATTCAACACATTTTGAGGGATGGAATGTGCTTACTCAACTGACAAATATAAATATCTGTATGATTATCAGTAGCAATGTTTTTGATGGCTCAAATATCAGTCAAACGAACTTGACAATACAAGGCAAATTTCCAAATGAAATTAAATATACTTGTCTCACATAATTAACATCACAATAACACAATTTGACTAATGATTTTAATCAAAAGGGTTTTAACCCCCTCCCTAGATGATTGCCTCTAAAAGGGGCCCATAACCACTACATGTACCTCATAGTGCAAGTATACCCCCTCTGACACCAGCCCCTCCCTCCCTCCCTCTGGCATTTGTCTGAGGGCTAAGTAATTGTACAGAGATTGTCCTATGGAGTAATTGTGGGTAGGTGGCAAGAGATTGATAGAAAAAAAGAAAGAAATAGAGAAAGAAAGAAAAATAACTTTGGAACTCACTTCTTTCATATCTACCACAGATCAGAGGTATTTGCTAGAATGCAGTTACAGTGGAACTTCCTGAGAAACTGACATTTCTCAAGGTCACTTTTGGAGGCATTATGGAGGCAAAATGACACAATTGGTTCAACAGCAGTCTTAGAAGGAGGAAGTCCTGAGTTAACAAGGCAATATTATACATTGTTTATATTGTCCCTTGGATGGGATGTACATGTATAGCTGTAGATCCTCAGATCCACAGCTATTGTGTCTGAACAATTCTTACAGTTTCTTACAGTTATACAAGTATTCATATCATGTGCAATAGTAAAATCAGTAAAATGATTTTGCGAAAAGGGGTTACCTTATTGTTATTGTCATGCTTTCATCAATTGTACTTTTTAATGTATTATCTGAAAAAGGATAGTCCTGTAGATATATTTGCACATTTATGTCAAAAATCAGAATGCACAGTAAAAAAAAAGAAGAAAAAAGCCAAAGGTAAATCCATGACTGACAAATTACTCCATGCACATTGCACAGGCACTGTATAAAATGGCAAGAAACCCTAAGTATTTTCTTTATTGAGAAAAACTTGACCGAATGAGGCAACCACTTACCCAAGGCCAATCAGGCAAGTGGCTATGTAGTACCTTTCATAATAATATTGCTAATGGCAGTCTAGGAGGTGGCCACTTTCAATGAAATCTGAGAGCTCATTGAAATACGTTGACTTCTATCTCCTTTGCTACATGTACAAATGGCTTTGCCAAGAACAAAACATGTCTGACTTCTTCGCACAGAATGTCAGCTCCGATCCAATAACAAAAACTTGTGTGTTGATAAGCTTTATTTCTCTTGAGGATTGTTTGGGACAGGACATAAACATAACTAGCACATAGTGATTAGTAATATAATAGGGTGTACAGATAGGGGGTTACTATGACTTTGAAACAAACAAATATCTAGAGAGAGCCAAAGGTCATTAAATCTACAGAGAGTTTAGGCCTTTTGGGCTTTCAGTAGACTAAGTGGCAGTTCTCCTTACACCCTCTTTATGGGTCCTTCACCTTGTTAACCTACATGTACCCTCTCATTAAGCAGAGACTTCTACATGCCAGGGAAAGATTTGAGGGCATACCCCTTTCCCATACCCTCCCAAGATGTCCTTCAATTCACAGCTCTAGTTCTATAAATCCCTCAGGGAAACCAGGGTCCTTACCTTAAAGGGATTGGGTAACTTTCCCCGTGTCCACACACAACACTTTCCGTGATTAGGCGTGATTAGTTATACCGTTTCGCGATAGTTATATGATGAAATTGTGTGTGTGGACGCTTACTAACGATACGTCGTATAACGAAACGTCGTATAACGAAACGCAGGTTTGGGCATCGTTTGAACTAGAACTCAATAACTAATCACACCTAATCACGCTTAATCACGGAAATTTTGTGTGTGGACGGAACTAGTCTAACTGGGCGGGGCTTAACGTCGGATCGCGCGCGAAAGGAGACCTGACCTATCATTTCCGCTTCCATTTCATGACCGCAGTAGCAAACTGTGCACCTATACGACATTTCGCTGTAGAGTTTTGGGATTACTTTCTTGTGTGTGTGGACATCCTGGAATTTATACGATGATTCTTTATACAATGTTTCTTGTGTGTGGACACCCTGGAATTTATACGATGATTCTTTATACGACGTATCGTTATAGAGTTTCGGGATAAATTGTTTTGTGTGTGGACACGCTGTTTGTCTCAGATTCTGAAACAAAATCCTGGATTTGGCTCATGATGCAATCATAATTATAAACCTTAAGGTCAGTCAGGAACCCCATGACTTTTACAAGCCGATCGCCTGTCTGATTATCAAGATATTTATGATTGGAAATCGAAATCAAATTTTGCGTTTTCCTAACGGTTTTCATAACACTACAGTCTATTGGGGAAAACGAGTATGGTAAAACCCGTCACTCAAAGATTTTTACTCTTTTGAGGCACTTCTTGAGGCACTTCTTGATCATTTTTAAGAGCAATTTTTTTTGGGCTTCAATATTACACCATATCACAGACACTGATAACACGTAGGGCCGTGCATCTCAGATTTAACATTGTTAAACGATGCCTTTACTATCTGCCATTTACTTATCATTGATTGTTAGAAAATCTATGGACCAGGCAGAATATGAGGCATTACATCAACTTCGCCAATCTGACCCAAACTCGCCCCTTCCCTATCGTCTTCTAGTAAAGACCCTATTCCCGCTCATAGGAATATGAAGTTTATGAACCCTAAAGAAATTGGAGGCATCACCTTCCCCCTCCTCCAATCCTTCCCTATCATATCCCCATGCTCTTCATTTCACAGCTGTAGTAACTTTAATATACCCCATCTCACTAGAAAGGTGAACATGGCGACTATGGCAATCTGTGAAAACTTCAGGCTCAACGGGGGAAACTTGGGCAGCTTTACCCTTTTTGGTCTCGGTCTTCTTCTTGGAAGGCATGGGGTGAGAATCGCCATGTTGTCTTCTTGTAATCAGTTGAGCATGTGATCGCCGCAGCTTTTTATAGCAACACGAAGGCCTGCAGCAGGGCGAGAGCGCGCCACATGGCAACCAAAGAAATGGTAGTGTCGTGGCAGAAGCAGTTTGTGACTGCCGAGAGTGAGGTGATCGCGTTGTTAACGGAATAGGCCAGTTTCGGCGATTATACGTAATGCGCAAGTTACTGTTACTACCTTAGTCAAGCTTTGTCATACTGCCATTTTGAATCTGTTTATTTTGTATTAAACTGTCAGTTCTTGCCGTTAAATTTCATTCATATTTTTCTATCGAAACTGCGTTTATATATGAAGAGTTTAATTCCAAAAGGAGCTAAATCCACTTTGGGTATTTCCGAGTAAATCACCTTGTTTTATTCTACCACTTTCAATTTAGTAATGTATGTTTATCTTTGGATATATGTTAGAGGTTTTACCCTTGACCAATAATATATGGTTTTAAAAAAATCTACCAAGTATATTTGATATTTCAAGATGAAATTTCAGAATATGTAATAGTATAGTATTAATGACTGCTTTGAGAGAAATAGTTGTTTTTATTCGCTCGAGGGAAGGATACAATTGTGCTATTGCCCGAGGCATGCCGAGGGCAATAGCCCAATTGTAACTTCCCGAGCGTATAAACAACTATTTCTCGAATATTAAAGCAGTCATTAATACTTTATATGCCGAAAAAAAGAGTCAAATTACCAATCAACTGGTAGAACAGGACTGGTTTGTGAGTCACAACTCCCTTTCCTTCCTGTTTAAGCATTGCTGAAAAACACTTAAATTTAAAAACTCTCGTCGAGTTGGAAAAATCTTCATGCTTGATGATATCTACCTTGTTACAATTGAGGAAATGACGCTAAAGTCCGAATCTAAAATATAGTTATAGTGATCGACTGCTACGAGAGGACTAGCTGTTTTTATTATACGCTCAAGAGATAGACCTAGACCTAGACCTAGTCTAGTTGTCAGTTGAATCCCTGCCATCACCCGAGGCGCGCCTGTGCGGCGCGCCGAGGGTGAGGGATTCAACTTTCTTGCAAGCCAGTATGGCAGTATAGAAACAGCCAGTGCGCGAGTATTTAAGCAGTCGCTATGACTTTTCACCGACCGTGCAATTATCACAATAATCTACCAAGAATTCTTACCTTAATTAGCCTTTTATTGAGTAAAGATTGGTTAAAACATCACAGAAAATCTGAGACACTGTCGAGTCTGTTAATCTTTGCTAGCAAAATTACGTGACTGAAATTTTCAAGCAATTAAAAACCTAAAATGTAGCGACTATGAAATTATCGCACAAAAAAATTAATGTAAGGTGTCCGTGCTCAGCAAGACTGAACTAATTTCCGGTAACTGGAATTTTGCCGGGATTTTTTAACTATTTTTTTAGACTATTACATGGCTTTGGCATTTTTCGGGAATAGTTAAAACAACGACTGCAATTTCGACCAATCAGATGGCTGGATTTCTTAAGTGAGGTATATAATGCATTTTATTCCCATGTAGGGAATAAGTATTTTAAGACAAACTAGATGGAACTTCAACTGCGCGCAGTCGATGATGCCTCCGCCATAGAGCAATTTTACAAACCAAAATGGAAGCAATTTTTAAAATTCAAGTTTGATTGTAATCCATCTGTTGGTTCTAATGATAACGTGATCACGAGCTATTTTAGGATACATAATGAGCCCTGTGACCTTTGACCTCGTGACCCCAAATCTAATCAGTTCATTGGCTCTGCAAGATACATACATGACCCAAGTTTGGCGGTAATCCATCAATCGGTTCTTGAGATAATGTGATCACAAGCTATTTTGCATACATAACGAGCCCTGTGACCTTTGACCTCGTGACCCCAAAGTCTAACCAGTTCATTAGCTCTGCAAGATACATACATGACCCAAGTTTGGCGGTAATCCATCAATCGGTTCTTGAGATAACACGATCACGAGCTATTTTTGCATACATAATGAGCCCTGTGACCTTTGACCTCGTGACCCCAAAATCTAATCAGTTCATTAGCTCTGCAAGATACATACATGACCCAAGTTTGGCGGTAATCCATCAATCGGTTCTTGAGATAACGCGATCACGAGCTATTTTTGCATACACAATGAGCCCTGTGACCTTTGACCTTTGACCTCGTGACCCCAAAATCTAATCAGTTCATTAGCTCTGCAAGATACATACATGACCCAAGTTTGGCGGTAATCCATCAATCGGTTCTTGAGATAACGCGATCACGAGCTATTTTTGCATACATAATGAGCCTTGTGACCTTTGACCTTGGACCTCGTGACCCCAAAATCTAATCAGTTCATTAGCTCTGCAAGATACATACATGACCCGAGTTTGGCGGTAATCCATCAATTGGTTCTTGAGATAACGCGATCACGAGAAACGTGACGCGTGCGCGCACGCACGCACGGACGGACGGACAACCAGAAAACATAATGCCTCCGGCTACGTTGTAGCGGAGGCATAAAAATTCAATTTTTTAGCTCCTCTTGGAATCAAGCTCTTCATATATGAATTTTTGTTTTTGCCGGAAATGTCTTCCAACAAGTTGAGTGTAAGGCAGCTGCAATATTTTCTTAGAAAAAGAGGAGTTTCGACCACGGGATACACCCAAGGAAAGACTCGTTAGATTAGCTTCCGCGGTAGCGTACATTAGCCTGCCCGTAGCCCCTGACCTATGGGGCCCATGTGTCACTCAGTAGACGCGACTGTGTGTGGGGAAACTACAATGGGCAGGGTTTTCGTTTAGTGAACTAACAGACCTCCAGGGGTACACTTCTAAGTTTTACCATATTCCTGACTTTGGGATCTATGACGTATTCAATTATTTAGTAGAGAATAGAGCGGACTATCATTTATGATCGTCGAAAACTGAAGGCTTTTAAGAGTTAAGAAGACTTTCGATTATTTTCCGATGGCCATGTGGAGAAGCTCGAGTACAATCCCCCTCTAGCACTCGGCGGATAGCGACTCGTGTGTTTTTAGACCACAGGTCAAACCGACGCAAAAAGACAGAACATACCAACTTGAACAAAAAGAAAGTATATATAAATATTAAACAAACAAAAAAATAATAGAAAATGTAATAACAATTTTTTTTAAATTGTTTTCATTTTTAATAATTTCTTCTTGAATAATGAAAGTCCAAAATTATAATACTATCAACTTTTATTTTATGATAATCAAACTTCCTAATCATATTTTGAATAATTATTCATCATCCTGATTCTTCTTCCTTGCCATCAGAAGTGTTTTTATCATTACTTTTATTATTCCTTTTTTATTTGCCTTGCTTTTTATCATTATTTATCACTCTTCCTTCACACATTCTTCTTCCTTGTCTCATCATTCACATTGTTTTTGTCATTTTTTCCCCTCAATATTATCTATTCATCATTATTCATCATTCATATATATTCTTCTCTGTCATCGGACGACATTATTTTATAAATATTATTTTATTAATATATAGACCTTATAGTGTCATCATAGTTACCTTTATTATCATTATTTCTCGTTAATATTGTTAATAATATTGATTCTGTGGTCACTGTGCATGCTTCTTGTTATCCGTTTCTCCGCCGCTATGAAATAATTTGTATCGAGGCATTTCACAAAAGCATATTTTTTTATTCATAAATTTTGTTTCATTATGGAAATGGTCTATTGAATCGTGCCTACACGTGATACCCGCGCGCACGTTCTTCTGCAAGCAGACGTGACTGTGTGTGCGAACGGGTGGAAAATAGTTCATCTCTTCTTTTATTTCTACCTTCAAATTTGTACTCAGTTTCAAGCTAAGGTAAATGCAAAATTGAATGGAAATTACAGATATCAGCGAACTGATATTTTGGCTCTTCGCCTTCTGTTTCATCACTGGCTTTCAAACCAATGTCACATGTAATAATAATAATAATAATAATAATAGGCATTTCTATAGTGCCGTCTATCTAGATAATTCTATTCCGAGGTACATTTAATATTACCCCGGCTTTAGCCTAGCTGCCGTTTATACAGCGCTCCAGCATTTCAAGGAATTAATTCCTGCCAGGTATCCATTTACATCACCTGGGTTGAGTGTGGCAAATGTAGATCAATGTCTTGCCAAAGGACATTAGTGCCGCGGCGGGACTTAAACCGCAGACCTTGTGATCGACAGTCCGGCGACGTATCCACTCGACCACGACACCTCTACTATCCACCGTATCATCGACCTCCGTTTTTCTTCTTTTCGGAGGTAGTATCGTGCGCTGCCTGTACCGGGGACTTGGCCGACCAGGTTTGGCAAAAAATGTTTCTTTAGCTGAGTCACGGCGGCTGGAAGTGGATTGGGATGTTCTGCTGTGGGTCCCTTTCCACCAACAACATTTTTAGAACAAATTTTTGCATGCTTTGTTATGTTATCCACACCAAAGTCGTTTCTTCCACATGCATTTAACCACATTTTGCATTTGTCGAGCATTGTTTTTGGTTTGGGAAATGGTTCAAAGAAAACCTCTTCCATGTCCGGTCGTTCTGCATATAGCGTGAATCACTATTGTACGTTCCGTAACAGCAACGCTTTCCCATTATTCTTGCCTAAAACTCAGCAATTTTAGAGATCAAATGTATGAAGAAAAAAATCACTCTCAAAGATATTTATTATTCAAGTTTGAAACTGCCTCCTTTTTCTTCTCTCTCTCACAAATAGCGAAAGCAAACAATACAATCAAAGGGCACAATAGCAGAGAAGACCTCGAACATAGCAAACACATGTATTGTACGCACACAGAGTGTAGGCTGCTATGCACCGATTACGTAATGCGATTTAAAGGTCTGTGAATACATTACGAAACTGGCCTTTTAGCATGGTAATATTGTCTCTGGAACAGGGCTGCATAAAACACATGATCACAGCCACTTTCAATGCGCTTGTAATACACTTTAGGCACCTGCTGCCACGTCGACGCTATAAATGAATATATTCAAAATTTTGTGGTGACCAGGCAGATGGTGGCGATCCTATAGAAGCTACAGAAAGGCTCAAGATACAGTGGAGAAGATTTTGATTTTTGATTTTTTTTTTTTTTTTTTTTTGGGAGGGGTCGGTCGCAGCCGCAGTGAGATGGGAGTATAAGCCCTGAGTACTAACATCCCCTAGAGAGGAAACCATGTTCCTTCATCATAATACCTGTATTGTTAGGAAAGCTATGGACTAGGGAGAGAAACTGAAAACATCACCACCTCCTCTCCCCTCCTCCTCCCCCTCTGATCCATCCCATCCTCTTCATTTCACTATTCTAGTAACTAGTAGCCAAACATACGAACCATGCCCTTTCCCTCACTCCCCCAATCAGAAAATCAAATGGCATACTTAAAGGTACTATGTCCCATTTGCAGGCCAAAAATGAAAAGGTTAAATTCCAACGGCATTTGAAAGACAATACTAATTTAGAACTTCCCTAAAAAAGGGGCTTGAAAATGTCTTTAAGTGGGAAAATAACGACTATTAGTTGTCGAATCGACTTAGGAGCTATAGAGCCAGTAAGTAATAGTCTGATTTTTCAGACCATTGTACCGAATGGTCGTACGTTCTATGCTGCGCAAAGATTCAATCAGTTTAATTTTGGCCATTACAAGAAGTGGGTTATTGATGTAGACAAATGCTCATGTACCCTTTACAGCTCATTTTATGTATGTTATTACCAAAGATGAAAAAAGCCAGTCAGTCACTCAATAGTGTCTGACAGTGAAGTCTAGCAAGTAAACGGGTTTCCTTGCATAATTTGAATATTAGGACACTGCTAACGTTTAAATTTCACAGATAGGACATACATGACATATTTCATAATTCCTGCAAAGTTCTACAGAATTTGACGTTGGCTGCAAAAGGACATAGTATCTACTTAAAGTACACAACTTTGAGATTTTGCCACCTTCTGTTTGAGGTTATGACTTTCTCTCTGCTTGTCAGGGTATATTTTAGTAAAATGGTAAAAACGTTAATTCAATGACCAATTTCTTTTCTTTCTTTTCCTCATTGCTTGTCAGAAATTTCAGGAATAATGTGCCCCACCCCCTTTTCAAAAAAACAAAATCCTGGATCTGCCCCTTCTAGTATTCCAGGAGGTGAGTACCTTATTGCCTGCATCCCATTTAGCTGTGACTGTTAGCAATTCCAAGGGAGAGATTAAAGGCATTAGCAAAGTCAAAGCTAATTTACGCCACAGAAAACATAGTGCAGGCAGATTGGAATTGAACTTTACGCAACGCCGCATCCTGCATACACACTGTGGGTTAATGCACTGATTAACAGATTGCAGCAGTACTCTGGATTTCAGGAATGATAAATGTGTTTATTTCCAGTGTTATCCTACACCTCTTATCCATTCCTTTGTCCTAGTTTTTTCTTCTTCCATTATCTTTACTTCTCCCTACAAGCATTTTTGGTTCTTCTCAACATTTCCTTCTCTTTGCTACATTACAGCTGAGATGGGCTGGGAAAGAGTTCAAAAACAATATCCTAAATCACATTAATACATACCAGTCATACACAACTTTACAAATTTAGTTTATAAGAAAGCAATTTGGGATAAAAGAAATAATTATTTATTCAATAGATTTTTCATAAGAAGTAATGAATTTAAAAGCAGTCAATTTTTTTTTGTAAGAGCTTTACTGACATTTATCAGGCCTTGATATCAATTGTATTCCTACATTGCTATTTTATCCTAATTTCAATATCCCTTTGAGACTTTGGGTTTATCTCATGTCTTCTAACTACATCAAATCTACCTCTTTTGGTAATTAGTCCCTTTAAATCTGCACCCTCTTTGGACTGTGCCTCTCCTCAATCTTTCCCCTCACCAGATACATTAAGTTCCATTGTATGATCAATTCTATACTCTCCTGCTCATCAAATTACTCATGCTCTAATTGTAATAGTATCATCTCTTCCAGGAATTTAGGTATATTTCTGACTTGAATCGCTAACTCTCTACAAAAATATAATTTTCCAGTTATTGACACTTTTTAGCAACATCAAAGAATATAGCCTACTGCGACACCACTTTGCCTATTAGCTGAAATTATCTGGATTCAATTAGAGCAAATGGTTTTACTGCCCCCTACACATTTGACCAACAACAATTTTAACAACAATTTCATTCTTTTCCCATCCTTACATCCATTCTGCGCCTGCGCAGTCCATTAACGACTGGCTATTTAACTGTAATCACGTATCTACGCCACGTGTGATTGGACACCAAGGACAATTAGCCAATAGCGAGGCAGCATTTGCTTGATTTACTGACCATTATTAATTGGAAATGGTCCCCATGGGACCAATTAGACTTCTGATGAATCTTGGACCATCAGAGCCAATTTGTGACAATTGAACTGGACAGAAACTATGGGGTTAAATGAGAAAAGAGGAGATAATTACCAATAAATAGGCTGCTGCTGAAATCTCATGACCAAAACCTGTTGCCATTTTGGAAGAATTTGATATTCTGGGTGTGTTCCTCCTACCCCCTCCCTCCCCCAAAAAAAATCAGTGGGGATCATTGAACCCTAAGATCATGAAGTTAGGTCGTATGCACTTTGCAGTTCTTTCAAATTTGCTTTAAAATATTGAAAATATTCAATTAAACCTGGCCCTGAAATTTCTTGACTTGTCCTTTTATTACCAAAAAAGTTACTTTAGGACTAAGAAAAGGTTGTCTTTCGAGTTTCTTCCTATAATCTAAAACAGACTCATGATATGTGAATGTTGATACCATGGAGCACTTTTTTATCAAAGTGAACATTAAAAAGGGACACTTGTGATGTAGTCAAATATGAATTGTAATCCATGTTTGAAAACTTGGTGGCATCATACGGGTCAAAGTTATTAATACAGCACCCATACTGGTATGGCCCATACTCGTTTTCTTGGTATATCACTTATCACACAATTGCAATGATTCATTTAGTAATAATAATATCTTCTGTTTGGAAGACAAAGGGGCATTACCACATATACTTTGAGACAGAGTTAAAGGTATAGACCAGTTCTGGTCATGCGATTGCATTGTGAAAGAAACGTTGTGGAATTGATCAGAAAAGGTAGATCATCTAGCATATAAGTATTGGTGTGTACTGCAAGGTTCTGGAATCATCAAAATGATAAGAAATTTGGCCCAGTCCTGGTAAAGTTACAAGCACTCTACACAGAAAGATGTATATGGGACTACGCTATATCTATCCAGTCCGGATAGATATAATAATTTACCAAATATATCAATTAGTAGGCGGTTTCCCGGCAAAATTTGTATCATCACGTATAAGTCAAAACATATTCTTTCACATGATTGGTAATAAGAGCTTCCATTAAATTTTTTGAGAGGGGGGCATTTCCAAAACTGGTCTATACCTTTAACACCCTTTTTGCTCTGTACAGGAGATATGGCTTAAAAAGAATTAGATTTCAAAATCAATTTGTTCGTTCATCCCCTTTTCTTGGAAGGGGACATGGGGTGTATTAATATAAGCACATAAAAACCACGTCTTTTTTGTTCCCTATTTCTTTTATCATTACAGGTTTACCTACACAACTTGCCATATATATACCTCATGCAGCTGACTGACTGGTTTATGTGTTTTAAATATGACTGTATGTGAGACTTTGACACAATATCAGTATAAGAATTGACAGAATGACAACTCATCACCCGTACTTAATCTTTTATATCATTTCTTATCCCATTATCCAGTGGCTGACCAGTGTATGATCGAAAACACTGATGATTAACAGTCAATGGTATCATCACAGGCTCATTATCTGGACAGTGTTGATGTGTGTGTGTGTGTCATGCCAAGGAGATGCTAGGCAAGCTTGGTCATAGTAGGTGACACATTGTTATGAATGACCACCCATTAGGAGGAAAGAAAACAGACTACAGATGGAGTAGGAGACAGAGAAATAGATAGATCAAGGGGATGGTTGTCTGGAATTCTTTATTGGTGTCAGCTTATAGATTGGCCTATATATGTAGCATCCCGAATCATTCATCATTTTTTCTCCCTTTTTTCTACATCTTTGCTTTCATTCATCTTTACCTTCCTGTCTCTCTCTTTTTGTCACTCATTTTACACTTAATTACAAATATTTAAAAACTGACCAAGAAATGAGGATACAGTTTTATATGAATATTTTCCCCCTCTATCACCACCCCCTTTCTCTCTATCACCACCCCCTTCTCTCTCTCTCTCTCTCGCTCTCTCTCTCTTTCTCCCTATAAGAACACTCCTTATTTCATCCCCACCTCACCTGTCACAACCTGTGTATCTCTATGGTGCTACGTGTCAAATGACTTGCTCTAAATATAACAACTTCTCATAACCAATCCAATTTGATGATTTCAGCAGCTTACATTCTTGGAACTTTTTGTTGACAAAAAGTGACACAAAATGGTTGAGTGTAGTATAATAGTGTCTAAAATACACCAGCACCTTATGATGGTACATAAAGACATACAATTATTCACTACCAGTAGTCTCATCATAATCATCATCATTACATCAAGGAGCACATTATAGAAAAAGTAGCTTAAAAACACTTACCAATAGCCCTGATGAAGATACCCTGCATAACCCAAAGCTCAGAGGAATCAATTCGTTAACACTCAGGAATACTAGATCAGATCTTTCCTTGACATGGAATGGATGAATCTATAGGAGAACAGATATGATATGAATTATAAGCTAAACTATGGATTATGGATAAAGTTTTCCATAAACTATGTATGAATGACCTCATACATAATGTGTGACCACGAAGTCATTTGCAGTTTACCGTGTGATAATATGACAAAGAAAGGTGTCTTAGTATGGAAATATGATGATATTAAGGATTTGTTTTATTTTGAGGATGTTATCGACTCTCTCCTAAAATGGATTTCATAATGCAAATTAGACTTAATCACAAAATCTTTAGAAAGGTTGTATTGCGCCTGATGAAATTTGCATCTTGTGGTTTATTTGCCCTCTCATCAAGTGACAGTACCCGATGAACTGCAGACTTGAATGCATGCTCCACATATATCTTTTCAACTTAATTTTCTCTGAACTAAATATAACTTTTCCCATTTTAAGTGCATGTAAAAGTAATCTAAACATTTAATATTTAAAACATCAATGCAAAACTTTCAATTTACAAATTATGAGAATGCAAATGTGAGAACATTGTGTTCTCTACAGACTTTATTGAGGTTCCTATTGACACATTTCTTTTTGGACACTTCTGAGCCCCGTTTCATAAAACGATTTATAAATAAATCTGCCACACATCTTTAACAGATTTTATGACAGCCAAGCTTATAAGCAATGATGTCGGTACTTTATACAAATCATCATGTATTGATATCTAATGACAGTTTTTATGAAACATGGTCCAGATGTGCTTATTTTTCAGTCTCAATACACCAAAAAATGAAAAACATATGCCGAGAGGACAAAATACAATAAAGTTAAGGAAAATATTCATCCCCTCACAAGCACGACTTCGATTAGGAATGGACGATGATATGGGATTCTTATTCTGCTAACAGTTCATGTCGGCTTGATCAAGGCTTCTCTAAGAGTCCATTAACATCATCTGGTGATGATCATGACTTTGGGAGGTCGATGATGAATCATAAATGGGATGCAAAGACCATTAAGAGAAAGGCAGCAGTATCTTGTGACCG